>OZ024749.1:55456234-55478734 GCA_964016885.1 Eledone cirrhosa | reverse complement strand
AATCTACATAATAATGCATTAATGCAGACCGTAACCACTTCTATTCTGCTCTCAAATGTTTCTGTATGTATGTATGTATGTATGTATATGGGTATATATATATATACATATATGTATATATATATATGTGTGTGTGTGTGTGTTTTCATGCAATATATTTCTACATACACACATGAACACGTGGGGGGGGGCACCTATTCACACGTGGACATGGGGACACATACACACACAGAAACACAGACACACACACACACGGTGGGGGGGGGGGACATACACATGAATGTTTGAATGTAGCTGAAGACTAGATTTGTTTGGTTTTAGATTGGCTTCATGTGACAGATGGTGTGTGTATTTACATATGCACACACTCACATACACACACATACACACACATAACTATGTGTCCTCATGCTCACTGACACACACACTCAACTATGTGTTCACATGCTCACTCACACACACACTCAACTACGTGTTCACATGCATACACATACACACGCACACACACTCAACTATATGTCCTCATGCTTACTCACACACACATGGTCACTCTCACACACACACATGCTCACTCTCACACACACACACACGCACACATGCTCACTCACACTCACACACACACACACACACATGCTCACTCTCACACACACACACACACACACACACACACACACACACACACACACGCTCTCTCACACACTCTTACACTATCATGAGATACTTCCAGATGGTTTATGACACGTATTACCTTTTCTGTATTTATGTTTGCTAGGGTCTTTAGGAGGGTGGGGTAAGAAAGCAGTACCCACCATTCTGCTCCCTCATCACTTAACCCTTTACCATTTACATTACTCTATATATACTATTGTATTGTCACAGTAAACGCTTTACCTCACATAATATCTCGCATACCATTTACATTACTCTATATATACTATTGTATTGTCACAGTAAACGCTTTACCTCACATAATATCTCGCATACCATTTACATTACTCTATATATACTATTGTATTGTCACAGTAAACGCTTTACCTCACATAATATCTCGCATACCATTTACATTACTCTATATATACTATTGTATTGTCACAGTAAACGCTTTACCTCACATAATATCTCGCATAACATTTACATTACTCTATATATACTATTGTATTTTCACAGTAAAGGCTTTACCTCACATAATATCTCACATAACATTTACATTACTCTACATATACTATTGTATTTTCACAGTAAAGGCTTTACCTCACATAATCTCACATAATATTTACATTACTGTACATATACTATTGTACTGTCACAGTAAAGGCTTTACCTCACATAATATCTCACATACCATTTACATTACTCTACATATACTATTGTATTTTCACAGTAAAGGCTTTACCTCACATAATATCTCGCATACCATTTACATTACTCTACATATACTATTGTATTGTCACAGTAAAGGCTTTACCTCACATAATCTCACATAACATTTACATTACTCTACATATACTATTGTATTGTCACAGTAAAGGCTTTACCTCACATAATATCTCACATACCATTTACATTACTCTATATATACTATTGTATTTTCACAGTAAAGGCTTTACCTCACATAATATCTCGCATACCATTTACATTACTCTATATATACTATCGTATTGTCACAGTAAAGGCTTTACCTCACATAATATCTCTCATAATTTTGAGTCTATGAGATTTTGATATTATTTATTTTGAGAACAATACCTTAACATCAGTATGAGTGGCCGGTTATAGCCAGTTTCAACAGAAAGATGTAAGAGAATTCTGGCCAGATAAAGCTGTTTTATTTGCTAAAGGGTTACACCACCCCTTCATATCTTGCTCTCCCACCCTCACATTACTTCACGCTCCACTTTCCAGATCAACTCCGTCTAATTTTTCTCCATCACATCTCTTGATCTTTTGAAATATTTATTTAAGTGGTTGAGTATTCCACAGACAATTCTGTTCTTTATGTATTAATATAATTCTCAGACAGAATCAAAAGTGTTTGTCGCTTCAACTTGGATGGCCTCGAGAACATAACCTTTTTATGTAGGAAGCTGTCTGATGTGATCATGGCACTGGGTACACGGAATTGCGGGGCCACTGACACCATTGAAATATGTATCATGGCTTTATCAATAAAGGATTGTAACATCTGAAATTACTTCGCATTTTCTTATTCTATATATATATATATATATATATATATATATATATATACGCACACACCCAACATGAAAGACAAAGAAGCCAGTGTTAAGAAGTCACACACTGGCTAAATGTGTTTCTATTTCCAACATATTTAAATCTAATTTAGAAGAGAGAGAAGGGAGAATGGGACTCCAATGGGATGTAAATAGTACAGTGTTTAATATAGGAAGAATAGAGGTATGGGGTTCAATACCCTTCACTGCCTTTACTGGACTGTTAGATTAAGAAATTAAATCCATCTGTCAAACTCTCAGATATATAACTATATATATATATATATATATATATATATATATATATATATAGTTAATTCACATTGCTTTAAACACGTGTGTATATATATATGCATACTGTGTGTGTATATATATGCATACACACACACACACACACACACACACACACACACACATATAGTGCTACAGAGCAATGCATTTGTATTTCTCACGCAATACAATTTACTTGTAACTAATTGATATTGCTTTAAACACACACACAGATATACACACTGTGTGTATATATATATATATATACACACATTGTTTCCTTGAGCAAGAGACTTTATTTCATATTGTTCCAGTTTACTCAGCTGTAGAAATGAGATAATAAGGACTGGGGTCCCTATCATTCCACAGCAAAGTGGTCGTGGAGGTGCCATGGCAAACAAAAGCACCCACCACTCACTGTAAATGAGGTTGGTGTTAGGAAGGGCATCCAGCTGTAGAAATCAAGCCAGTATCAGTTCCCGCCCCACCCTTGCAAGCAGGGAAAAGCGGATTTAAAATGATGATGATATATATATATATATATATAATCATCATCATAACCGTTTTACGTCAGTTCTTCCATGCTAGCATTGGTTAGACGGGTTGTCCTGTTGTGGGCAGTGTCTGGTCGGCTGACCATACCTTGCTCATACAGGAACTGATTTTGGCTTGATTTCTACAACTGGATGCCCTTCCTAACACCAACCTCATTTACAGTGTGGGCTGGGTGCTTGTTTGCCGTAGCACCTCTATGACCACTTTGCAGTGGAAGGATGTGGGAGCATATTGTCTATATGCTTCAGCTTGTACCCATGGGAGGTTGGGTACTCTGTATTACTGCTTGACGCCAGAGGTCACGGTCGTGTGTCATCGCCTTTGAGAGGTGTAATTGGGTAAGGTCAGCTTTTATCACCTCATCCCAGGTCATCTTGGGTCTCCCCACTCCGCGGTTTCCAACGACTTCTAGTGCTCTGCACCTTTTTATGCAGCTGTCATCCCTCATACGCATCACATGTCCATACCAACGCAACCGCCTCTCCTGCACACAGCATTTGATTCCTCTTATGCTCAGCCTCATTTATGCTTTGCCGTTCGTATATATTACTATTACACACATATATATATATATATATACAGATGTACACACTGTGTGTGTATATATATATATACATATACAGATGTGTCATAGATTTGTCTATATACACACATCTACACTGATGTGGCATTTAATGATATCATAAGACTCCGGTGGGTGGTAGTCTTCATGATGATGATGATGATGATGATAGTGGTGGTGGTGGTGCTAGATCATTTAAAGTTCCCACCTGCTTCCCTTCTCTTGGTGGTGGTAGTTGTGATGGTGGTGGTAGTTGTGGTGGTGAAGGTGGTGGTGGTGGTAGTTGTGGTGGTGGTAGTTGTGATGGTGGCTGCAGTGGTGGTGATGGTGGCTGTAGTGGTGGTGATGGTGGCTGCACCACACCACCACACCACACCACTACACCACACCACCACTACACCACACCACACCATACCAAACCATCACACCACACCACCACACCACACCACCACACCATCACACCACACCACCACTCCGCCACCACTACACCACTACTACACCACTACACCACACCGCCTCTACACCGCACCACTCCACCACGCTACACCACACCACACTACACCACACCACTACACAACACTACACCACACTACACCACTCCACCAAACCACCACACCACACCGTTACACCACACCACACCACTACACCACACTCCACCACACCACCACACCACACCGCTACACCACACCACTACACCACACCACACCACTACACCACACTACTACACCACACCACACCACCACACCACACCACACCACCACACCACACCACACCACAACACCACACCACACCACTACACCACACTACTACACCACACCACTACACCACACCACACATCTGTTACTTAACCCTCCTGTTCAACATGTTGTTATAACTATGAGGTGGGGGGGGGGATTGACCAGAATAGAGGTGGGGTGTGTGTATGTGTTGACATCTATGTGTGTGTATGTGTTGACTCCTATGTGTGTGTATGTGTTGACTCCTATGTGTGTGTATGTGTTGACTCCTATGTGTGTGTATGTGTTGACTCCTATGTGTGTGTATGTGTTGACTTCTATGTGTGTATGTGTGTTATTGTAAATTTATTGTTTTGTTAGAACAAGAAGGCTTCTGCATATGATCCACCACCCACGCCTCCCATACCACCACCACACCTCCCATACCACCACCACACCTCCCATACCACCACCACACCTCCCATACCACCACCACACCTCCCATACCACCACCACACCTCCCATACCACCACCCACACCTCCCACTACTACTGTACTGTGTGTTGATGTATATACTGTACTTTACTGTATTGTGTGTGTGTGTCTGTGTGTATATGTTTATATATAAATTATACTGTACTGTGTAAGGTTTGATTTGGTTGCTATTTCTAGCAGGTGAGGTGAAGAGGTAGAGATTCTGTTGAGATTTGTTCTCGTTGCTAAGGACTAGCTTTATCAGTTTACCTGGGGACCTTAAGATTTAGGTTTTCTCAAATTGGTAGGGATTAGAATTACCCCTTTTATTGAAATACGCACACATGCATACACACACACACTGCACTCATACACACCACACTCACACACATATCGCATATACACACACACCACACTTAAACTCATACACCACATACTCACACACTCACACACACCACAATGCATAAACACACACACACATATATATTCTGGCAGTGTAGGAACTGACATTATAAGACAACTCCAAGAATTTCCTCTGCCAATGTTTATTATGTTTATACTAACCAGAGCAGATGGTAATACATTCCAGTCTAACACTAAGAAAGGCTTTTACTGATTCCTTTCATTGCATTAGAATGGTGGCATGAAAAATAAGATAAAAAAAAGAAAAAAACATTTTTACTTCTTCATCTTCTTCATTTTCGTTTTCGTTTTCTTCACCTTCATCTTTCTTCGTCTTTTTCCCCCACTTATTTCTGGGAGAGTCATGGTGGCAGTCCTTAAACCCTCCTGTCAGTGGGTCCTGTCAGATATGTCTCCAGTTGATCTAGCTGTATCCCCAAGTGAGACCAACCAAGCTCATGGATGTTATCCAAACCATCTTACTGGAGGTAGGTCTACCGTGGGTCACCCCTGCCAGTTATTTTACTGTCAAATGATATAATTCCTGAGATATTCTAACCACATGCTCAATGTTGTGATCTCTCACTTCTGAGAAGTAGCAGCTCTACCTTGAGTAAATCGTGTGTAGATCATACCTTGTATTACAAGAATATGTGTAAATCTTACAATGTAACACACAAGAATATGTGTGTAAATCAAACTGTGTAACACAAAGAAACGTGTGTAAATCAAATCGTGTAACACAAAAAAATGTCTAAATCAAACCGTGTAATACAGAAATGTGTAAATCATACCAAGTAATACAGAGGAACATGCATGTAAATATCAAACCATGTAATACAGAACCTAGTGTGTAAATCATATGTGAATAAATATGTTTGTTTGTGTATATATATGTGTATATATATATAGGAACAAGTATGACCCCGACGGCAGAGCTCAAGCCATTTCGACAGCTAATTCTGGACTCAGAATTAGCCGTCGAAACGGCTTGAGCTCTGCCGTCGGTGTCATACTTGTTCCTATTTCCCACTCTACTACCCTAAGTATTGAGTACTTTGGTGCGTTATGGTCCACCTGGTTCCTTACCACATTTCTTTCGTTATATATATCACACACACACATATATATATAATGTGTGTGTGTCAAGGATCTTGGGAATATTTAGGTAGATAATCTTTCTGTGGAAGAATGTTAGTAGCCTAGTTTCCTGTGTTGTGGTGGTGTTATCTATATTTTGTGGCAGCAGGGGTCTTATCTCTTCCTATTGTGCTGAAATATACTTATGATGAGAATAAGGATAATAGTAATAATAGAAATAATAATTACTTATCCCAAATCCCAGGAAACCCACATATAGAAGAAATACGAAAGATAGTACTAATGGGAACTGTCCATATACTAAGGAAGGTTCTGTCAATATAAATACATCACAAGTCTAAACACCTAAAGATACATGTCTGTATGTATGTGTTCTTTCTTGAACATGGCGGACCTTGTCTCTTGAGGTCACTGGACTTGGTCATAACTGGTATGAACATAAAGCAAGATAAATGAAATAATAATAATAATAATAATAATAATAATGGTTTCTGATTTAGGCGCAAGTTCAACAATTCTTTGGGAAAGGGTAAGTTGATTATATCAACCTCAGTGCATTACTGGTACTTTATTTTATTGACCCTGTGAGGGTGAAAGGGAAAGCTAATCTTGGCAGGATTTGAAATTAGAACCTAAAAAGGGTTGTAACTTTATGCCACAAAGCAAGATGTCTGATGGTTCACTAATACTGCTAATCCACCGCCCTAATGATGACGATGATGATGATAATGATGATAATAATAATTGTTTCTACTTTTGGCACAAGGCCAGCAATTACCCAGTACATTACTGGTACTTTATTTTATCGACCCCGTAAGGATGAAAGGCAAAGTTAACCCCGGCGGGATTTATGGTTTCTGATTTAGGCACAAGGCCAACAATTGTTGGGGAGGGGAAAGTTGATTAAATTGAGCCTAGTGTATTACTGGTACAGCAACAAAAATAAAGAAAACAATTGTAATCATGATTTCTATGTTACAAGGCTCATCAATTGTACAGGTTAGTGATTAAAATAAAAGGTATCAACAACAACAACAACAGCAACAACAACAGTAATGACAGCAACAGTAGTAACAACAACAGTAACAACAGCAATACAAACATTGGTACTCTTATACTTGCAAAGCATCTGTGTTGGCACTAGCCTCTAATTTTGTACCCTAATGCTGCTGGTGTTGTTGTTGGTGTTGTTGTACCTTAATGCTGATCGTAATGATGATGATGGTGGTGGTGGAGGTGGAGGTGGTGGTGGCAATGATAGTTACGTGCTCTGAATAATAGCTATGTGCCAAAGAAGTATTCGCTCTTCTTGACTGCATACCTTGAAGATAGACTGAGAGAGATAGAGAGGGACTGAGGTAGAGAGGGACTGAAGTAGAGAGAGAGAGAGAGAGAGCACTGATGGGAAAGGAAGTCGAAATTGGTTTTGTTGTTGCTTTTCTTTGAGGTTTTACACGATGGAACACATCACTGACACACACACACACACATACACATAAACACACAGAAAAGCACATACATACTCACTGAAATACTCGGACTCGCGCGCACACACACTCACACTAACACACACACACAGCTACAGATCATGTAATACTTAGCTCTCTCATATCTAAATATGTAAGACATAAGTTATCTTTCATTTCTTTAGTTCCACCAGACAAACACTCCAAACTGTTTAGTAATTCTTTCCAGTCTGTAAACTGTTGAGTTTATGGTCTCTTTTGCCGCTAACATACATATAGACACACACTCACACACATGTATGTATATATGTATATATATATATACACACACGCACACACATACATACATACACACATATACATATACACATACATGCATCTACATACACACATACATGCATCTACATACACACATACATGCGTCTACATACACACATACATGCATCTACATACACACATACATTCACACATATATCTATATATATATATATACACATACACACACACATTTACATACAAATATATGCATATATACTCATGTAAATACACACACAAACACACACATATATATATATATATATACACACACACACAAAGTTAAGTCAGTATACAACCAGCCAAAGTGATTGACATTTCATATACTATCAGTGGCCCTTTATATAGGGTTCAGTACCCTCAAACACTTAACCTTTAATGGGATCACTCAACTTTGCTGGAAATAGGTTCTATGGTTTAGATAGACATTACCACTGTGATGGGTTTGATGGGTTTCAACAGGAGAGAAGGGAAGAGAGAGAGAGCAATAGCTTTTATAAGGGAACAGTATGATGGGGGGGGGGGATAATATTTTGTAAGTGGGACTAGATATGTGTTTGGACTTGGTTGGTTCCGACAATGTATGTTCCAGTTGTTGGATCAATGGAGCTGTTTCTTAGTGAAAGTAACACTGTACATGTGGTACACTGGCTGAGTTTTCCTTGGATATGTGTATCTTTAATGCAGTTGGTTCTCAGGGAGATTCGGCATGACACAGTGTACAACAGACAAAGCTTGCACTTTTAAATTTACAAGTACAACTCGTTTTTGCTAGATGAGTGGACTGAAGCAATGTGAAATAAAGTGTCTTGCTTAAGGACACAGTGTGCCGGTCAGGAATTGAACTCTCGATCATTATCTGAAAAATTTAATGACTACATGATGTACCGTCAGGGGTCTAGATCTAATGAGATGGGCTATTGGTACCTCAGTTTATGTCAAAACATATAACATCTCCTGTGCTCTTGATAGAATGTATGACAATACATAAGCGAGATGCAGACCCCCTCGGCCTGTCTGGGAGATCAGTAACACCACTTCAGTATTGACTGGGTCTATGTAGACATGTC
The DNA here is from genome assembly GCA_964016885.1 of Eledone cirrhosa. Taxonomy (NCBI): domain Eukaryota; kingdom Metazoa; phylum Mollusca; class Cephalopoda; order Octopoda; family Eledonidae; genus Eledone; species Eledone cirrhosa. Next base: position 55,469,572 of record OZ024749.1, on the reverse strand, counting down.
CAACCTCTAATAGCAGGGAACATGGACCATAGATAGTGATGGAGATAATTACACACACCTACACACACACACACCTATACACATACACACACAACACACACACACAATCTATTTTTAGAACTGTTGAGTAATAGGAAGTCTTTCAATTTGAAAGTTAGAAACATCTTTTTTTTTTAATGAAAAATAGTCTAAGTTCAGCATATATACCCTGGAGACAGAAACAAAATTGTACAGCATGTATATATATATATATATATATATATATATGTATATAGGTATATATGTATGTATGTGTCAGTATATTAGTCCAACTCTTGCTAAAAGAGGAAGCGGACATTAAAATGCTGAGGATAATGATGATAATACATGTACGAATGCAACAACTTGGCAGAGTTGTTAGTGTGTTAGAATGCTATAAATACCACAAGGTATTTAATCTGAAACTCTGACTCTGCCAATTCACTTCCTTATGATTGTGTATGGGCAACATGACAAACTATCCAGCCTAGTCCAGTATAGGGAGGAAAACAAAAATGGATGCATGATAATGATGATGATGATGTTAATGATGTTAATGATGATGTTTGTGGAAGTTTACATGTTTTCATGCAAGTACATTCTCATATACACATACATGCAATGTATACTCATATATGTACATGTGTATGTATACTGTATATATATATATATATATATATGTGTGTATACTGTATATATATATACATATATATATATACATATATATATATACATATTTTTACACAGGTATTTATACACACACACACATACTATGTATGTATATATATATTTACACATACACAACATACACATACACACAGACATACACACGTGTGTGTTTGTCTCTGTGTTTTCATGTAAAAATATGAAAATATGATTACACTGCAAATTGCAAAGGTTTCCTTCCTCTCCCGTCATTAGATGTTTTCTGTTTCTTTTCATTTCATTTTCCTCTCTTTCATTCCTTGTCTAACCCCTCACCTTAATATTAGCCACCAACCCAACCCCCCATTCCTGCACTATCCCCCACCATAACAAAAACCTACCCACCCATCTACACAAGCATTTATTTTTTGCTGCATCACCCGCCCTCCTCCATCTACCCCACCATTCCACCACCTCCGTCTCTCTCTACCACCCACCACCTCCGTCTCCCTCTACCACCCACCACCTCCGTCTCCCTACATCACCCACCACCCCGTCCCCCCTCGTCCACCCCACCTACCCTCCGCTCCACCCCCACCAAATTCTTCCTAACCTGTCTGACAAACCAACTGTACAGTTTCCTTAATTACTACAAGCCTGGGTCTTCTTTTATTATCTCGTTATCTAATTTTGTCTTAATTAACCCCCAAGTTCTCTCATTATTACATACGGGGGGGGGGGGATAGAAGAAAGACAAGAAAAAAAATGAAGGAAAAAAAAGGAAATGAAAAAAAATATACAAAAAAAAGGGAACTTTTTTCTGCTCTGTATAGACTTCCTCCCCTCCTCTTCATCTCTGATTACCCACCACCACCACCATTACCACCACCACCATTGTCACTACCACCACCACCACCACCATTGTCCCCACCACCACCACCATTGTCACTACTACTACTACCACCACCATTGTCACTACCACCACCACCACCACCACCATTGTCCCCACCACCACCACCATTGTCACTACTACTACTACCACCACCATTGTCACTACCACCACCACCACCACCACCACTACCCTTTCATTAATTCTTTACTAACCTTATTACTATGGGACCCCTTTATGTTTCTCTGCTTTTCTATCCATTCATTCCTTTGTTTGTCATCATCACTATCATCATCATCACTGTCATCACCATCATCATCACTATCATCATCATCACTGTCATCACCATCATCATCACTATCATCATCATCACTATCATCACTATCATCACTATCATCACTATCATCATCGCCATCATCGTCTAATTATCTGTAGTAATAATTTTCTTTTATATATGTGTATATATATATCTACACATATATATACATATATATATATATATGTATATATATATATACACATATATATACATATATATATATATATATATATGTATATATGTATATATTTCCTCTTAATTTGTTTTTTTTTGTAGTCACTACTTTAATTTCTTTATCACATCTCATTGTGTCTATATGTGTCTATATGTATGTACGTGTGTGTATATATATATATATATATATATATATATGTGTATGTGTATATATATATATATATATATATGTGTGTATGTATATATATATATATATATATTAAAATATAAATATTAATAAAATAGATGTTCTTTTGATCAATTACATTTTATTATACATATTTCGGATGTACAACAGTACGTCCTCATCAGACAGAATATAATGATACTTGACATACCCTGAGATGTTAAATGGTTAAGATTTAAACAAGGTAGTCAGAAAATATTTTACCATAGAGTGCTTCCAATCTACTGTAAAACTCATTCTTTGGCATAATCATTGAATATCGTTTAACACTTTAATATATATATATATATATATATATATATATGTATGTATATATATATATATATTTATGCAAGGTGGTCGAGGAGGTGCCACGGCAAAAAAGCACCCAGCACTCACTGTAAATGAGGTTGGTGTTAGGAATACATGTATATATATATATATATATATACATACATGTGTATGTATATATATATATACACGTACGTGTATATATATATATACACATACATGTATATATATATACACATACATGTATATATATATATATATATATATATATATATATATACATACATGTATATATATATACATACATGTATATATATATATACATACATGTATATATATATATATACATACATGTATATATATATATATACATACATGTATATATATATATACATACATGTATATATATATATACATACATGTATATATATATATATATACATGTGTATATATATATATACATGTATGTGTATATATATATATATACATATATATATATATATATATACATGTATGTGTATATATATATACATGTATGTGTATATATATATACATGTATGTGTATATATATATATATACATGTGTGTATATATATATACATGTATGTATATATATATATATATATACATGTATGTATATATATATATATATATATATATATATATACATGTATGTATATATATATACATGTATGTATATATATATATATATATATACATGTATGTATATATATATACATGTATGTATATATATATATATATATATACATGTATATATGTATATATATATGTGGATGTGTGTGTGTGTGGCAGGACAGAATTAAATGCTGTATACAATTAGTTCATACTTCTTTAAAATTCTTTTTGCGTTTAAAGAGTTAAACAAAAAGCTAACAGAGAATTGTTAGCAACTGAGACGGAGAAGGGAAGATAACTTGTGTGTGGGAAAGATAGTTCTAAAAATTTAGAATAAATTCTTGATGAATTACATAATAGAAATAGACCATCTGAGCTTTTCTTTTATTTTTTTTTCTTCAACTTGTTGAAAGAGGAAGACAGTGATGGACATGTTTCTGCCTCAGTAGTCATCAGTGACATAGCTTTGTCCTTAACTTCAACAGATTTACACATTTTCACATATACAGAAAAACAAAACAGAAATGTTTGGGACCATTCTTTGCTAAGGAGTAATTTCCATATCATCACCACCACCACCATCTCTACCACCATTACCACCATCACCATTACCACCATCACCATCACTACCGCCACCATTATTAACACCACCACCTTCATTATCACCAATACCACCACCACCACCACCATCACCAGTACCACCATCATCACCAATACCACCACCACCATCACCATCACTACTGCCACCATTATTAACAACACCACCTTCATTATCACCACCACCATCAGCACCACCACCAACCACCACCACCACCACCACCATCATCACCAATACCACCACCACCACCACCATCACCAATACCATCACCATCATCAATTATTCCACCAATATTACTGCCACCATTATTAACACGACCACCTTTATTATCACCAATACCACCACCACCACCACCACCACCATCATCACCAATACCACCACCACCACCACCAGTACCAGTACCATCACCATCACCACTACCATCATCACCAATACCACCACCACCACCATCATCATCAATTATTCCACCAATACTACTGCCACCAATATTAACACCACTACCTTTATTATCACCAATACCACCACCACCATCACCACCATCACCACCACCACCACCACCACCACCATCACCAATACCACCACCACCACCATCATCATCAATTATTCCACCAATATTAACACCACCACCTTCATCATCACCAATACCACCACCACCACCATCACCATCACCAATACAACCACCACCACCACCACCACCACCATCAATTATTCCACCAATATTACTGCCACCAATATTAACACCACCACCTTCATCATCACCAATACCACCACCACCACCACCACCTTCATTATCTATTTTCTCTGCTAACAAACAACCCCAGTAAAAGCACCATTGACATGAATTTGTGTGACCAAGTGTTAGGAAGACTGAATAGCATTTGTGAGGAATTCTTAATTTATTAAAATTTCCTTTACCAGCAATAATGCAAATAAGACAACACCTCAATTCTTAACACTAACAACATTCTCTCTTCTTCTTGAGGTCAATTTGACCTTTTCATCTTTACAGAGTTGTCTCAGTAAAATTTATATGCATACAGTGAAATTCCGTTATAACGAATTCATGAGGTATATAAAAAAGTTTGTTGTAGCGGAAAATTCTTTATAACGAGATTGATTGAAACAAGTCGAGTGTTTGTCTGGGATTGAAAAAAAATGTTGTCATACTGAAAAGTTTGTTATAATGGTATTTGTTATAACAATCTTACCTGTATATATAAATATAATTTAACATATATATATATATATATATATATATATATATATATATATATATATATATATATATATATATATATATATATATATATATATATATATATATATATATATATATATATATATGTGTGTGTGTGTGTGTGTAAAGTAAGTCATTTAGGTGTCATGATAAAAAGCACCCAGTACACACTGTAATGTGGTTGGCATTGGGAAGAGTATCCAGTCGTAGAAGCCAAACCCAAATCACTTCTGTATAAACAAGGCACAGTCATTTTACCTGGTTTGTCTCACAACGGGACAACTTGTTTAACCCGTACTAACATGGAAAATTTGATGCATAAATTTGTGCCTAAATTCAAAACCAACATATTTCTGTTTTACTAATTACTTGTCTTACCTTTTCAGGGCAAATGTCAGAGGAAAGACCCTCCTTGCAAGTACCTTCATCCACCTCAACATTTGAGGGAACAGCTACTTCAAAATGGTCGAAACAACTTAATTATTAAAAACCTCCAGTTGCAAGCTGCACAGGCTGCTGCAGCTGGCCTTCAACCACTGGTGCCTGGAATGATTCCAACAGTCGTAAGTATTAATGAAATCTTTTCTCTTTTAATCCACTTCATTTTAAAAAAAATTTCTTACTTTATTTATTATTATTATTATTAAGGGCGGTGGATTGGCAGTATCGGTAGAGGGTCGGATGACATGCTTTGACGCATAGTTACGGCCCTTGCCATTCTGAGTTCAAATCCCGCCGAGGTTAACTTTGCCTTTCATCCTTACAGGGTCGATAAAATAAGGTACCAGTAATGTACTGGGTAATTGCTGGCCTTGTCCCAAAAGTAGAAACAACAATTATTATTATTTTTGTGTGTGTGACCAGACCTATTCTGTCTCAATCCGTTTGTTTCTCTTTCTTTATCTCTCCCTTGTCTTGCTGTTGGTCCCAGCCAAACAAGCATTAAAAATTAAATTGAGTCTCCTCCTTTTCGCCTTGCTGTTGGTCAATGCCAACAAAATCATAAAATAAAGTGAGTCCCCGTTTGCCTTTTGCCCGTGCCACAAAAAAAAAGCCCCCAAAAGCCAAAGCCGTGCCTTGCCATGCCGAAGTAAAGATATCTATTTTGTCTAAATGCTAAACTATTCCAATCCTTTCTTCTGACATAAACTACATCTTCGTTTGTCTTCTGCTTATTTCTCACATTAAGCTATATAGAATGTCCTTTTTTTGCATATATTTATTTATCTACTTACTTACTTGCCATATTTACTTCAAACATATATATTTTTTTAAATGTACTTATTTTCTCTGAAAATTATTATTACTATTCACAAAGAAAAAAAGTACAAAAGATATGATAAAAAAATAAAATTAACATAAAAGATAATATACCCCACAAAAAAAAAAATTAATCAATATATGAAAAGATAAAAAAAAATGATTTCTTTTTTCTTTTCTTCTGCCAGAATATTTTTTGAGAAAATTCTTTGAATAATTTTCAGTGAGAATTTTCCTTAAAATTTGTACCTCTTTTACTTGTCATTCCCTATTAGCATTGTATATGGGTATATATATATATACACATTCATGTGTACATATATATATATATATATATATACACATGAATGTGTACATATGTGCATATATATATATGTATTTATATGCGTATCTGTATATGCATATATATATATATATATACATACATATAGATGTGTGTGTGTTTGTGTGTATATAAACTTATATATATATATGTATACATATATATATTTTATCTTGTTTTGCTTTTTAAGTTCAGATAACTAAATGAATATTTAATTTTCTTTTCTTCTTTCCTTGTCAAAGAAAAAAAGGAAGAAAATAAATAATAAATAAATAAAATAATTTATTTTATAAAATTTAAAAGATGAAAATGTAAAACAAAATATCTCTTTAGTTCTTCTTTCTGTTAGACTTTTATGACAAGTCTGTCTTCTGATTCCATGATAACTTTGGTTGTCGACATAGCGTATATACTGGAATATAAGCCGAGGGATATATCACCAAAGAAATCGATGGTAGAATGGAAGGTTGGCTAATATATGCCATCTAAACATTGTGTTGATTTCTTGCCTCAGCTTTGGGTTTGGGTTTTCACCTATTTCTCAGGCATAAAATAGGAGCATAGTGTCCGGTTATGTTCAGATTGGATTTTATTTGAGTGTATACAGTAACCCCTTCTGTAGGTTGTTGTGGTTTTTGTTGTTGCTTTTGTTTTAACTTCCTTGTCAGCTTTGACTTGACAATTTATGATGAAAGATATCTCATTTGTCACTCTCCCTGGTCTTTATTTAAACAAAAAAATTAACTGGACTCTAAGCATCTTGTGGTCTAGTTGTAAAGGTGTTGGACTTCCAAACATAATGTCATGGGTTTGTCATGTGTTGTGTTCTTGAACCAAACACTTCATTTCAAGTTACTCCAGTATACTTAGCTGAAAATGAGTACCCTAGCAGCAATAGGTGGAGGGTTTAATCCCGGAGTTCTGATTAAGGAGGGTCTTGTACTCTCAGTCTCTTCATCCCACAGAATAGTATCCCTTCACTCTCTCCGTTACTGAAAATTTGATAAACGATCTAAAATATACATTGGCCTCTTTTGTTTGTGTTGGAAATATTTTGTTTTACATATAATTTTTAAACATCTTTATATTGTATATAATAAAATATATAATGAAATTCTATCCTTCTCACACACACATATATATATATATTATATTGATATAAACGTATTATATATATATATATATATATATATATACATATTGATAAATATATGTACGTATATGCATACACACACACATATATTTATATATATATACAGACGTTAAACAATGATATATATATATATATATATATTATATATTTATATATTCAACTTCTCAATAAAATAAGAATAAGAATTAAATCAAACTTAATAGAATAAATGAAAAAATAATTTGTTTAACTTAAACATATACATATATACACACATATTCTACATATGTATATATGTGTATATATATGTATGTAAACACAAAAATCAACTTTGCAGCTTGCTGCTTGTTAATTTTATTTGCTTCTCTTTGTTTTATAGGTATATACATGCATATATATATATATATATATATATATATATATGTTTATATATTCATATGTATATATGTATGCATGTGTCTATATATAAATATGTATATGTGTATATATGTATATATACACATATTTATGCATGTATGTATATATATGTATATGTGTATATATATACATATTTATGCATGTATGTATATATATATATATGTGTGTGTATGTATCTGTGTCTATATATACATATGTATATGTATATATATATTTTTTTATCTGATTGCTATTTTAACAAAATTCCTTTGTTTCATCCACTGCATGTTTATAACCCAGGCAAGTTTGAATTATGGAAAGGTAGTGTATATTCCTCTCCCCTTTAATTAATGGTTGTAGTTTATTAACAAGTCTCTCTCTCTCACTCACTCACTCTCTCTCTCACTCTCACTGTGTCTCTCTCTCACTGTGTCTCTCTCCTACATCTTCATAATCTGTTTTTCCTGTTCTCTATGTTTTGCTTACACTTGCATGCTTCTGCTAACCGACCTATCAACCACTAGCGAAAAAAAAAAATCTTAAAAAGATTAATTAATAATAATATTATTATTAATAATTCATTAATTTGTTGTTTTGTTTGTTGTTGTCTTATGTGTAGTTGTTTGTGTGGATTATTAGTTGGAGTTCAGAAAACTTTTCTAGAGTTTAAAAAAAAATCCTATTTTATTATTTTTCGTTCTGTTGTTGGTGTTGTCGTTGTTGAGTTCACCTTTTTTCTTGTATTTCTCTATATAGTATGTAAACTGTATATATATTTCTATATGTATATATAATGTTTCCATGTGTGAATGTGCGTAAATTATCGATGTCTTTGTTGTTTTTCTCATTCAGTTGTGTTAATTATAACAATCCAGTGATTATTTCTTTTTTATTTTATGCCTCTAGCCCCCCCCCCCCCCCCCTCTATATCCTAAAAAAAAAAAAAGATTTAAGATTTAGTGCCGAAGGAGAATCCATACTTCTCTTTAGTCTGTGATTTTGTGTGTGTATATATATATATATATGGAGGCACATGGCTTAGTGGTTAGAGCATTGGCCTTGCAATCGAAAGGTTGTGAGTTCAATTCTCAGACCGGGTGATGTGTTGTTTCCTTGAGCAAGACACTTTATTTCACATTGCTCCAGTTTACTCAGCTGTAGAAATGAGATGATAGGGACTGAGGTCCCTATCATTCCACTGCAAAAGTGGTCGTGGAGGTGCCACGGCAAAAAAGCACCCAGCACTCACTGTAAATTTGTAGAAATCAAGCCAGAATCAGTTCCCGTCTCACCCTTGTAAGCAGGGAAAAGTGGACATAAAATGAAATGATGATATATATGAGAATATAGTAGTGTAGTTAATATGAAGCATTGTGAGATATATAATAAAAAAACTGATGAGTTTCAAAAAGTCAGAATGTGGTAGTAAAATATATAAAGGTCAAATGATGACAAATAATGTTCTACCCAGTATATTTCAGGGCTAACACCCTCTTTTCAAATGTGGAGCTGAAAGAGTTCAAGACACAATGAATTATTGATGTGTCCTTCCTTAACTGGCCTGCGTGTCTGAAATATACATATTATTAAATCCCTCCAGATTGGCAGAATCAGTAGAGGATCAGACGCAATGCTGTGCAGCAAAGAATTACAGCCGTTTATGCTCTCAGTTCAAACCCTGCCATCCTTACTGGGTCAATAAAATAAAGTACCAGTAATGCACTGGGGTAATTGCTGGCCTTGTGCCAAAAGTAGAAACAATTATTAAATCCCTCCAAATTTTTCATAATTTTCAAAATTATTTCAAAATCTGAAGCAGTACCTTTCATTAGAAATATGGTAACAAAAGAGTTAAGGGGACAGATGCAATATTTCAGGTGGCAAAATGACAGAGAATGCAATGGCTGCTCTTTTAGAAATATTTATTTATTTACTTACTTTTATTTAATCACTGAATGTTTTGTTATTATTATTGTTGTTGTTGTTGTTGCATGTTAAATTAACTTTGTTATTGTTGTCTTGTACACTTGGTTACCTTTATGTACACCATTGTAGTTTTGTGGTTGTTTTATTATTGTTGTTGTTGCAATTATCTACTTATTATCACACATATTTTTTTCTTTCATACCTTTAATTTTTCTTGTGCAAATATGTCTGTGTGTATATATATATATATATATATACACACATATATACATACACATATAATATATGTAAATATATATATATATATACACACATATAATATATGTATATATATATATATATATATATATATATATATATATATATATATATATATATATATTTACACACACATACTCTCACTTTTCCCCATCTTTTTACTTTTTTATTTATTTATATATATATTTTTGTTTTTTGCCACCCAAGCCCTGGTTTCGGCACCTTAGCTGTTCTCCTCTCAGTCCTCTCATTTTAACTACCACCACTTACTTGCTTCAGATTTCCTCATGTTCCACCTGTTGATTCATCATTACACTTCATCCCCAAACCCTCACCCCTGCCATCTGTCATATACATTATGATGGGGGATGGACAAGGGGAATGGTGGAATGGGGGTTTCTGAACAGGATAACACATTTCAAAACAAATGACAGAGACCCCTTTATTTAATCAGAAGTCTTTGGTCTTCAGTCTGCATTACACATTGACTTAGCAGGGTTACATGGCTGGAAACAATGTTTGCTCTTCTTATTTGCACCCAAGGCAGCCAAAGGTAAGAGAGGGTGGGAGGACGTTCCTTACCCCCTCTTGCTTATATTTTTCTGAAGTCCAACCCTTACTAGTAGGGAAAGCAGACTTTAAAAGACACTGGTGAAAATGATGATGACAGCGCAGCTTAGCCATAATTGTGCTGACATCTGATGAAAGACACTCCATCCTTGACCATCTCTTTTCATCAGACATCAGTGTTACACAAGATTACAAAGGGATGATAGGTTACATGCTGAGTAAAGTTTCTCAAGATTGGAACTCAAACTGAAAGGGATGGAAGTAAATGTTTGAAAGTTCATTCATAACAAGGTTTTACTGTTTTGGTCACTCCACCACCATCGCCACCCACCTCCAGTATCACCACCACCACCAACATCACTACCACTACCTCCAACATCACCACCACCACCAACATCATCACAACCACCACCACCATCACAATAATCGTAACATCAACAACAATATTGATGATAATATTGTTTTCCCCAACTTGAAAATATTGATTGCTACAATAATATTAAAATAAAAATAATAATAATTTTGATGATGGTTATGATGATGATGGTGATGGTGGTTATGGTTATAGTGATGATGATAATTGCTTCTTTATAGACTTTCATTATAATCTTAGATCAATAACAACAACAATAACAACAACAACATTAACAACAATAATTGCTTTACTTCATCTTTTCTTTCATTTCCTTGAATTAGCTTCTTGGGTCTTCTCTCTCTCTCTCTCTCTCTCCTCATTTCTCTGTCTCTCTCTACATGTTTCTCTCTCGTTCTCTCTCTACTTATTTTTCTCTCTCTCTCTACTTATTTTTCTCTCTCTCTCTACTTGTTTCTCTCCCTCTCTCACTCTTCCCCCCTCTCCCTCTCTCTCTTCTCCTCCCCCTCTCTCCTACCATCTAATGTTAGTTATGATGATGCCATAGAAGGAAACCAATGTTAGCCAGGATGGGAAAAATACACCTTGATTAGATAATCAATTATGTATAACTCTCATTAATGGGCAGTGTGTGTGTGTGTGTGTGTGTACCTGTATATATGTCTGTGTGTACCTGTGTGAGTGAGTGTGTGTGTGTGTATACATCTGTGTGTGTGTATACATGTGTACATGTGTGTACCTGTTGTGTGTGTACACGTTTGTATTGAGGTTTATAGTGGATGTATAACTTTCGGTCATTAATGGGCAGTGTGTGTGTATCTATGTATGTGTGTGTGTATGTTTATCTCTGTACACATGTGTATGGTTTGTAAATAGACAGACAGACAGAAAGGTGAAAATTTAGCCATGAAGGAAATTGAATTGGAGTGTCTGTATATGTATGTATATATGTGTGTCTGTATGTGTATATGTATGTATATATGTGTGTATCTATGTGTATATGTATGTATATATGTGTATATGTGTGTATGTATGTGTTTATATGTGTGTGTATGTGTGGTGGTTGTGGGGATGAATTGATGTTTGTGTATACCGAAAGCTTTGCATGTGTATATGTGCTTCAATTAAATATATACATTCATAGACTTTTTCAACAGTGTTTGTATGTGTATGTATGTATAATGTATGTATGTATATATAATGTATGTATGTATATATAATGTATGTATGTATGTCACTACTCTAAAACAATAGCATAAGGTCTTCAAAATGCTTTTAATTAAGCATACAGTGTATTGCAAAATACACTATATATACATTCATATATATATATATACATATATATATATATACATATACGTTATTCCGGGTTGAATCGGAGGTAACCACAGTAAGTAAGGTACTCAATACATAGCAGAGTATAAAAGTTTTAATATAGAAGAGATTCTACAGGACTAGAACTGTTTCATTCATTAGAAATCATCAGGATTCCTAATGATTTCTAATGAATGAAACAGTTCTAGTCCTGTAGAATCTCTTCTATATTAAAACTTATATATACATATATATATATATATAGTGACGAAACATAAGTCAATTGCATGAACTCATAATCCTTTATTTACTGCTATATATATGTTGATGATAGCCATTGAATGGCTATGACCTCATCAGGCAGTTAGTCAGTTCTTAGATATGCCAGCTCTGTGTTTATAGTGTTGATGGTATCAGAGCCTTGGGACATATTGGGAATTTTGTTGATCAACTGTTTATATATATATATATATATATATATATATATATATCGTTTCTGAATTTCTAAATTGAAGTGAATGCAACTGGTGCATGTGTTTCTTATTGGCAACATGACCCTCCCAAAGTATATATATATATATATATATAAACAGTTGATCAACAAAATTCCAGACCTCATTTGGTTAACGAGTGGGGTGGAGCTTGTCTTTCCAATTGCTAATAGTATTTACTGGTCCAAAATCCAGGCAGAAGGAGCAACGGGAAATAAAGTGTCTTGTTCAAGGACATAATGCATCGCCCTGTCTAGGAATCGAACTCACAACCTCATGCCACAT
>OZ024749.1:55448734-55451234 GCA_964016885.1 Eledone cirrhosa | reverse complement strand
TTTGGTAATTGTTGAGGAATTAACTGTTTACCCAACACGTCCTCTGGACTGAGTTCTCTATAAATTTTCATGAGGATCAGCTGGTTCTAGCGATCTAAAAGAACTTCACGTATCCCTATGATTGCATAACTACACCTATGATTGTATGAGCATCTGATGAAGTCACATGCATAACCATGTAACAGAAATACATATTATGCAATAAAGCAAGTTCATTAAGTATGAAATGTCCAATTTCCTTATACACTAAGTTTTAGAGGTGGACATTCCATTCCTTAATTAATGACCTGTGTGTATGGGATCTTTTGCCTTATATATATATATGGCTTAGCTTTCTTAATATATGTTGATTTTTATTATTATTTTAATTAACCAATGCATATAATTAGTAGAATATTGTTATCACCTTTATTGTTTGTTTGTATGTTTGTTGTTTAGTTTGTTGTTTGTTTTTTGTTATTTTTTTTAATTATTTGTTATGTACTCAAATGCTACCTATCTAACATTGTGCACCCGATTAAAAAAAAACAAAAGAATCCCCCCCCCCCCCCCCTGAGCATTTTGGCCTGTTTAATATTTGTTTTTTTAATTTTTTTTATTTAATTTGTTTGTTACACACCCGTATTTATTCCATGCCTCATTTAACTTCTGCCTAAGCTGTTGTCTTTCATTTTTTTTTTAACATTTCTCATCTCTTGCTCTACCAGTCGTCCTTTCTTTCTCCAAATCCTCCGCTATTCTCTTCCACACTCCACCCCATCTGCCTGACCCACACCTACACCTATTATACAATATTACGCATTGGAACAGCTTCTTACATATTATTTGTTGTAACATGTTTCACTACTCATTGCTAGTTCTTCAGAGAACGAAATGAGGGCTTACATCTCACACACTCACTCACACACACACTCACACACACTCACACACATCTGTGTATACACACTCTTGCTCTCCAGTCTTTCAACTTCAACTTATTACTTCACTTTGTCTCCTCATTCACACATACATTCACCTGTACACATTTACATACATACACATGTACACACACATATACACACACAGTGCACTCTCACCTTCTCTGTCACTACCCTACCAACCATTTCCTCTCTCTCGGTCCATCTACTTCTCTCTCTCTCACCCAACAGCCCGCCCCCAACACACCCCACCAAGCTGCGCTCTATGCTCCTTGCTCCACCAACACTCCCCCTCTCCTCTCCCGGCACCAACACTTTGTACTAATTGGTTTGCATGTTTCTTCTTTTTATTTTGATGTATGAGGCCAGCGGTAAAGCAGTGGCGTACCCCACCGTAATCCCTGGACAATTCCCTGTTTTGGTTAGTGTTTAATCACATTCTTTTACTTAACTTTCATTCTCTGCTAAGACAACGATAAGGACCGACAACTACTATTACTACTACAACTACTACTATGATTACTACAACTACTACTACAACTATTATTATTATTGGTATTATTACTGCTACAAAAACAAGAATATTTCTTATAGAAATAATGGAAAACATTAACTACAACAGGTGATGTGAAGACAGCACTTCTGAAGAACGGTAGTTTCAATACACATGGCATCACAGCTTATGTCACACTCAGATGTATGCATATATTTACCTATATACATACATATATACACACGCATATATGTATATATACATATACACGTGTGTTTGTTAGATTTATATTTGTGTGTGTGTGTGTGTATATATATATATATATATATATCTGTCCATGTGGCAATGTTTTCATGTATATATATTTGCATACATGTTCTATATATATATATATATATATATATATATATATAATGTATATAAAGTGTAGACAATATGTGCATGCATGCACATGCACATATGCACAAAGACATTAGTGCAGTTATTATGTGTGTTTGCCACATCCTTATTATGTAGATATATATATATATGTGTGTTTGTGTGTGTATATATATATATATAAAAGAGATATAAACACAGATATAAACGTGTTCAAATTGTAAGGGACCAAGTTCGCGATTTGAACACATGTTTATATCTGTTTATCTGTCTTTTATATTCAATTATATTACACGGTTCAGAAAAACTTCTTTCTTTGAACTATTTAATTGTAAGAGACTATTTTGAGTTTCTAACTCAATATATACCTTTGTTACATATATATATATATATATATATATATATATATATATATATATATATATACACACACACACACATATCAAATTGTAATAGGAGGAGAGGAAAATGGGACAAAATAGAAATAGGAAGGAATCGTGTGAAAATTGGAACGGTACGAAGTCCAGTGGAAAAAAAAGAGATAAAAGCAAACAACTCCGGAGTGTTCCATACAGAACAAAGATTTCCGATCATCAATCAACTCCTCCGAACCAACGTTTTTTGTTTTTTTTTTGCTTTTCTTTTCACCCTTTTATGTACTGTCCCGTTTTTCCACATGGTTCCTTCATGTTTGTGTTCTGTCCCACTTTCC
>OZ024749.1:55428734-55443734 GCA_964016885.1 Eledone cirrhosa | reverse complement strand
AGTGTGGGATATGTGTTATAGTGTTGTGTCTGTGTATACAGATGGGTGAGTGTGGGATATGTGTTATAGTGTTGTGTCTGTGTATACAGATGGGTGAGTGTGGGATATGTGTTATAGTGTTGTCTGTGTATACAGATGGGTGAGTGTGGGATATGTGTTATAGTGTTGTGTCTGTGTATACAGATGGGTGAGTGTGGGATATGTGTTATAGTGTTGTGTCTGTGTATACAGATGGGTGAGTGTGGGATATGTGTTATAGTGTTGTGTCTGTGTATACAGATGGGTGAGTGTGGGATATGTGTTATAGTGTTGTGTCTGTGTATACAGATGGGTGAGTGTGGGATATGTGTTATAGTGTTGTGTCTGTGTATATAGATGGGTGAGTGTGGGATATGTGTTATAGTGTTGTGTCTGTGTATATAGATGGGTGAGTGTGGGATATGTGTTACAGTGTTGTGTCTGTGTATATAGATGGGTGAGTGTGGGATATGTGTTATAGTGTTGTGTCTGTGTATATAGATGGGTGAGTGTGGGATATGTGTTATAGTGTTGTCTGTGTATATAGATGGGTGAGTGTGGGATATGTGTTATAGTGTTGTCTGTGTATATAGATGGGTGAGTGTGGGATATGTGTTACAGTGTTGTGTCTGTGTATATAGATGGGTGAGTGTGGGATATGTGTTACAGTGTTGTGTCTGTATATAGATGGGTGAGTGTGGGATATGTGTTATAGTGTTGTGTCTGTGTATACAGATGGGTGAGTGTGGGATATGTGTTATAGTGTTGTGTCTGTGTATATAGATGGGTGAGTGTGGGATATGTGTTACAGTGTTGTGTCTGTGTATATAGATGGGTGAGTGTGGGATATGTGTTATAGTGTTGTGTCTGTGTATACGGATGGGTGAGTTTGGGATATGTGTTACAGTGTTGTGTCTGTGTATATAGATGGGTGAGTGTGGGATATGTGTTATAGTGTTGTGTCTGTGTATATAGATGGGTGAGTGTGGGATATGTGTTATAGTGTTGTGTCTGTGTATACAGATGGGTGAGTGTGGGATATGTGTTACAGTGTTGTGTCTGTGTATATAGATGGGTGAGTGTGGGATATGTGTTACAGTGTTGTGTCTGTGTATATAGATGGGTGAGTGTGGGATATGTGTTACAGTGTTGTGTCTGTGTATACAGATGGGTGAGTGTGGGATATGTGTTATAGTGTTGTGTCTGTGTATACAGATGGGTGAGTGTGGGATATGTGTTATAGTGTTGTGTCTGTGTATATAGATGGGTGAGTGTGGGATATGTGTTACAGTGTTGTGTCTGTGTATATAGATGGGTGAGTGTGGGATATGTGTTATAGTGTTGTGTCTGTGTATATAGATGGGTGAGTGTGGGATATGTGTTACAGTGTTGTGTCTGTGTATATAGATGGGTGAGTGTGGGATATGTGTTACAGTGTTGTGTCTGTGTATATAGATGGGTGAGTGTGGGATATGTGTTATAGTGTTGTGTCTGTGTATACAGATGGGTGAGTGTGGGATATGTGTTACAGTGTTGTGTCTGTGTATATAGATGGGTGAGTGTGGGATATGTGTTATAGTGTTGTGTCTGTGTATATAGATGGGTGAGTGTGGGATATGTGTTACAGTGTTGTGTCTGTGTATATAGATGGGTGAGTGTGGGATATGTGTTACAGTGTTGTGTCTGTGTATATACATGGGTGAGTGTGGGATATGTGTTATAGTGTTGTGTGTGTGTGTATAGGTGGGTGAGTGTGGTCTGTGTTATAGTGTTGTGTCTGTATATATAGGTGGATGAGTGTGGGATATGTGTTATAGTGTTGTCTGTGTCTGTATATATAGGTGTGTGAGTGTGGTCTGTGTTATAGTGTTGTGTGTGTGTGTGTATATATATAGGTGGATGAGTGTGGGATATGTGTTATAGTGTTGTCTGTGTCTGTATATATAGGTGTGTGAGTGTGGTCTGTGTTATAGTGTTGTGTGTGTAGGATGGCTGTTGTAGAGGTGTGTATATATAGGTGGGTGAGTGTGGTCTGTGTTATAGGGTTGTGTGTGTATATAGGTGGGTGCTATAATACGGTATAAGTGTAGAGGTGGTGTCTAAGGAGACAGTGGATATTAGAGTATTGTGTTATTGTTTACTGTTATTAGAATTTTCTTCTTTTAATTCCAAACAATTATTATTTCTAGAATTATTTATCCTTGCTGTTGTTGCTATTAATACTGCTGCTACTACTACTACCACCAACACCACTCACCCCCCACCCCCGTTATGTCTGCTATTACCACCTACCCCCTTTTTTACTACTATTCACACATTTCACTACTATCACATTTTCACCACCACCTCAGCCTCCACCTCCACCATCACCACCTCCACTACCATCATCACCACCTCCACTACCATCATTATCACCAACAACAGCCGTCTAACCCATGCTAGCGTGGAAAATGGATGTTAAACGAAGATGATGATGATGAACACCAACACCATCATCATCACCACCTCCACCACCACCATCATCACCACCACCACCACCATCACTACCACCACCACCACCACCACCATCACTACCACCACCACCACCTCCACCTCCACCATCATCGTCACCACCTCCACTGCCTCCACCATCATCACCACCTCCGCCAGCTCCACCATCATCACCACCTCCACCGCCTCCACCATCATCACCACCTCCGCCACCTCCACCATCATCACCACCTCCACCGCCTTCACCATCATCACCACCACCACCTCCACCGCCTTCACCATCATCACCACCACCACCACCACCTCCACCATCACCTGAGTAAGCTGAGTAAACTGGAGCAATGTGAAATAAAGTGTCTTGCTGAAGGACACCATACACTGCCTGGTCTGGGAATCACTCACAATCTCTGGTTTGTAAGCCCAGAGATCTAACCATTGACCCATGTATCTTTACTACTACTACTACCCTTAATACTACCACCACCACATCACATCAAACCACATTACACACCACCACACCACTCCACCACCACCACTCCACCACCAACAATATATAGGATGAGTCAAATGACATAATATATCCACCTAACATTGACAATAATAACTATTCAGGAAATTGGTTTTTGATGCTCTGATGGCTGCCAGTAGTAGTAGTAGTAGTAGTAGTTGTGGTGGTGGTGGTGATGGTGATGGGTGTTGTTGGTGCTTGTAGTAGGAGTGATGGTGATGGTAGCAGTAGTAGTATTTGTGGTGGTGGTGGCTGCCAGAGAAGTAGTAGTGTAGTGGTGGGGAAGGTTGTGGTGATGGTAGTAGTGGTTTTAGTTGTGGTCTGATCTGAGAGTTTCTTTCTTTAGAATAGAAATAATGCATTAGATAATGTTGTCCTCTGTTGGTACTGAACATCTCACACCTGCGTTATTTAGTTTCATCCTTGTTGAGGGTAATCATAGTATATATATATATATATATATATATATATATATATATATATATATATATAGAATAAGTAAAAGCGAAGTAGTTTCAGATGTTCAAGTCCTTTAATAATAATGGTGTGATATATATTTCAATGACGACATTGGCCACACTGTTCTGTGTGCGAGTGTCGTAACATCATCAGACAGCTTGTTACATAATAAGGTTATGTTTCCGAGGCTATATATATATATATATTATATATATATACAATATATTAATAAATGGAAACTATATTTATAAAACCATATTTATTTTATTATACATATTTCAAGGGCAACCAAGGCAAATTATGGTGCGCTTTCATCAGATAAAATACAGATTTGTTTTATAAATAAATATTGACCTACCCGGAAAAAAGACAACCTTAACGGTTGGAGCTTCCTGGATATATATATATATATATATATATATATATATATATATAGGAAAAGAGTCAGGACCCCGATGGCTGAGCTCCGGCCGTTTTGACAGTTATTTCTGAAATAGCTATCGAAACAGCCGGAGCTCAGCTGTCGGGGTCTTGGTTATTTTCCTATTACCCACTCTACTACCCATAGTATCGAGTACTCTGGTGGGTCCACCTGGTTCCTTACCACACTTCCTTCATTATATATGTTGTTAGGAAGGGCATCCAGCTGTAGAAACCAAGCCCGGGTTAAGCTTAACATGCTCCTCTAACGTGATTCCCTCCCCAAGGGTCAACCCATCCGACCCATGCTAGCAAGGAAGATGGACGTTAAACGATATTAATGATGATGGATAAGATATTCATATGCTTCCATTTTGTTTTGTATTTAATATTTTACAGAGATTTCTTTGGGAGGTTGGATTACCTGATAATATTTCCTGGTCATCACTGTTTGTACTTGCCTGTATGTGTTGCATTTTGCTACCATTTACTTTGATAATTTCTGGTGCATGTTAATTATTAAATGGCTGGTCATCAATCCCTCTCTCTCTTTGTGTGTCTATCTCTATCTCTCTCTCTCTCTCTCCTGTGTGTGTATGTCTGTCTCCCTCCCCCGTGTATATGTGTCTACCTGGTATAAAATAGGTGCACTGTATCCCTGTGTGTGTGTGTAAGAAGTGACTAAAAGTGTTGATGTTATAGAAAGGGCAATCAGCTGTAAAACTTGCCTTAAACACCTCCTGTCCAATCCATCCATGACAGCATGGTAAAGTCTATGTAAAAACGATGATGACCTACAAGAACAACATACATCTACGTCTGTGAAGGAGCCTTTATACAGTTGCTTATGTTGCTAGAAACATCAGCTAAATTACCCTTAAATCATACCCTACCAGCTTTTATTTCAAAGAAAATGGAAGGACATTGACAATGTAGTTTATTTAGAAGATGGAAATAAAAGAAATGGTGAAGACTGGAATATATTTCATAAATCTTGATCGGAGCTGATTTGGAACTAAACAACTACATGACTACACCATCAACACTAGTGCTACCACCACCACCACCACTACTACTATCACCAACAAAACTACTACTACTACAACCACTACCATTACTACCACCGCCACTACTACTGCTACTACTACCACCACCACCACCACCACCACTACTACCACCACCACCACTACTACAACTACTACTACTACTACTACAACCACCACCACTACTACTACTACTACCACCAACAAAACTACTACTACTACAACCACTACCATTACTACCACTACCACCACCACCACTACTACTACTACCACCACCACCACTACTACTACCACCACCAAACCACTACCACCACTACTACTACCACCAAACCACTACCAATACCATCACTAGATCACCCAGAGAAACACGACCTAACCACACACACACACACACATATACATGTCACACATACACACGTACGTACACATGTACACACAGTCGGTCCGTTTGCCGTTAATTTAAGATTTTCCATTTTATCTTCGAAAAGAAAGGAAGGAGGAAAGTGTTTAGTTTGATAAAAGCAATGAAAATGAGATAAAATAGAATTATCTGGGACTTGGCTCAGGTAAAATCCATATCTTGTCTCTTCATAATAAATATGTGTGTATACATCAGTGTGTGTGTGTATATATATATATATATACTGGTATATATGAGTATGTATATATACATGTGTGTGTGTATGTATGTATGTATGCGTGTATGTATGTATATATATATATATATATATTGGTATATATGAGTGTGTGTGTATATGTATAATGTGTGTATGTATATATATAAATATATAGCAGAGATAACATCTGTGGTTTTAATGGGAAATTAAGATTAGAAGTTCTTCTGTGAAAAGTAGATAGGTGTGTGTGTGTATATATATATAGGGCTTCATGTCTGTGTATGTAGAGCTTCATGTGTGTGTGTGTGTGTGTGTGTTTGTGTGTAACAGCAACAAGAGAAAGATAATAGATTTTTAGTAGGACACTTGTTGTTTATTTTACTATAGATAATGTGTTGGCTGTCAAAGATATATATTTGATTACCTTGGCCTCATTTCATTACTGGTATTCATTGTATGCAATTTATTGCTAATAGAAGAGTTAGAGGGTGAAATTAGGCTTGTCACTATCTGATCTCATTTAGTATATGTTTTATGTGAGAGTAAACTCCCTTGATTCTTTGGTCCCTCCTTCCCTGTTTGTTTGTGTAGATTTTAAACACCACTGGAGGGAATTTTGTATATTAACATCATGAATAAACCCAATTAATCAGGATTTTTCATCTTATATCATTACATGTGAAGCTCTTCTAAAGATCTTTTCCTTTATTGTATAGTTTTTATGCTGTTGTTATTGTTGTTGACTAGGCCCAAAGCCTGTGTATTAACCTTCAGGATCTTGTTAAAGTATGTTCTATGCCAAAGTCTTGTCAGGCAACTGTTTATCCCCGGTGTCCTTGGTGTTAAGGGACTGAGAGAACAGGGCGTGACACCAGTCTATCACAGGATTAATTCCCCACCAAATGCTGGTAATTACTCTCAGCTGAGTGTTCTGTAGCAATATAAAATAAAGTGTTTTTTACAAAAACAAAACACAGCAGCCTGTCCAAGAATCAAGCCAACAACATTACAATCCTACATCAAGCACCCTACAGTAAAGGCTCAATAGACGGGCTCACACAAAACCAGGTGATGGAAAGAAAAAGACTTTGTTGCGAACTGGTCTATTACACAATTTCTTTTTCAAACTGTTGTTGCATTTAAGGCTAATATTTTAGTAATTGTAGCTGTTTCTCTTTGTGTTGTCTATGTTATGTTTATCATTGTTGCCGTTGTTGTTGCTGCTGCTGCAGTTATCTTTTTTGCATCTGTTGATTAGTTTTTGCGTCTGTTCCTACTTTTGCATCTATTTACAAAGCAACATTTGTTATTGTTGTTCTTGTTGATAAAAGCAATATAAAACTATATATTTGTTAGTGTCAAGATGTCTTTTTGTTGGTGTCCAGATGTAAGTGTTAGTGTCCAGTTGTCTTTTTGTTAGTGTCCAGATATAACTTTGCTTGTGTCCAGATATAACTTTGTTTGTGTCCAGATATAACTTTGTTTGTGTCCAGATGTAACTTTGTTTGTGTCCAGATGTAACTTTGTTTGTGTCCAGATGTAACTTTGTTAGTATCCAGATGTAGTTTTGTTAATACATCTGTGGAGTGTGTACCTTGACTTTTCACAACACGAGAAGACTCCTAATTAGGATTTATGGTGATATAATAGACTGAAAGATGTAGGAGGTTGATTGACCACAGTACTCATTTACCTGTATGCAACTTTAAATGTAAATGCACACACAAAAACACACACCTTTATATATGTGTATGTATGTATAATATATATGTATATGTGTGTGTGTGTATATATATATATATATATATATTAGCGTTGGTTCATGACTGTCTCATATCCGAAGGAAATTAGATTCTGTGACAATTTTGTCTTTCTCAAGAGAATTAGCAGCTGAAGTGAATTGATTTGAAATGGGAGTGACTCTGTTATCTCCCGACACACGCATCTCTTTCATATTTGTAGCCTCATGGCATGGAAAAGAAATCAATAGTAATAGGAATTTCTAAATTTGGCACAGAACCAGACACATTTTGGCAAGGATTATAGTATAGTTTGCTGGAATTAAAACCCCCAGTATTTGTCCGGTATATATTTTTCATCAAGCTCTAGAAAGATGAAAGGTGGTAAAGCTGTCCTTGGTCATGATTTGAAATGAAATTCTGTTTAAATAAAGGCTCATAATAAAATGGCCTTAGGCGTTATTGTTATCTGACATGCTACTGATTCTATTGCACTGGCTCAAAGCCAAGTATTTTGTACGATATAAAACCCATGCTAGTGAGGAAAATCGATGCTAAACAGTGTTGATGATGTTGCTGGTGATATTTATATATATAGTTAGGGATATATTTGATTAAATCAACCCTCTCTGCCCTCCCTGCTGAGAAATAAATGAACAGATTTCACCCTGACAAGATTTGAACTCATAGCATAGTGCAATGGACCTAAATTGTGCAAGGTATTTAGTTCAGGGTCGACCCAGACAAGATTTGAACTGACATCATAGTGCAATGGACCTAAATTGTGCAAGGTATTTAGTTCAGGGTCGACCCAGACAAGATTTGAACTGACATCATAGTGCAATGGACCTAAATTGTGCAAGGTATTTAGTTCAGGGTCGACCCAGACAAGATTTGAACTGACATCATAGTGCAATGGACCTAAATTGTGCAAGGTATTTAGTTCAGGGTCGACCCAGACAAGATTTGAACTGACATCATAGTGCAATGGACCTAAATTGTGCAAGGTATTTAGTTCAGGGTCGACCCAGACAAGATTTGAACTGACATCATAGTGCAATGGACCTAAATTGTGCAAGGTATTTAGTTCAGGGTCGACCCAGACAAGATTTGAACTGACATCATAGTGCAATGGACCTAAATTGTGCAAGGTATTTAGTTCAGGGTCGACCCAGACAAGATTTGAACTGACATCATAGTGCAATGGACCTAAATTGTGCAAGGTATTTAGTTCAGGGTCGACCCAGACAAGATTTGAACTGACATCATAGTGCAATGGACCTAAATTGTGCAAGGTATTTAGTTCAGGGTCGACCCAGACAAGATTTGAACTGACATCATAGTGCAATGGACCTAAATTGTGCAAGGTATTTAGTTCAGGGTCGACCCAGACAAGATTTGAACTGACATCATAGTGCAATGGACCTAAATTGTGCAAGGTATTTAGTTCAGGGTCGACCCGGACAAGATTTGAACTGACATCATAGTGCAATGGACCTAAATTGTGCAAGGTATTTAGTTCAGCAGACTAAAAACCACTGCAAATGCTTCTATAATAGCAGCAATAATCTATACTATAATAATAAGTATAATATTATAACAATAATTATGGTGGAATATTTATGAGCTCAACAGGAAATTGAACAGTATATTACATCAAATATAATTTTACATATTTATAATTAAGACTCACTCAAAATTTTAATCTAATTTCGTTTAGCTTACTAATTAAGTATATTAATGTAATTAAACAAAAAGAATAAAAGCACAAACACAACAATAAAAAAAAAAAAGAACTTCTCCAAAGTGGTTTCCAGAAACCAACATTAGTCTTTTATAGCGAAACAATTTGGAATTTTGTTATATATATATATGTATACATACCTGTGTGTGTGTATATATATATATATATATATATATGTGTGTGTGTGTGTGTGTTAGGTAATTCCGAAGGAAAATCAAAGGAAAAAAGAGTGCTCTATGTATAGAACAGAGCTATTTAATTAGAAACTGAACAACTCTGTCTGACGACCGATCCAGACATATATTATTATTGTCTGGGATCCAGAAACCTTTGGTAATGGAGTAGTTATATTTTGTGTTCACTTTCTAATTAAATATATATATATATATATATATATATATATATATATATATATATATATATGTTAGGGTGTTCGGAAAGTAATTTCCTTTTTTCGCAACTATGAAATGTGAATCAACCAATAACATCAGAACCAAACTCTGAACTTATTGAAATTGTTACCAACATGTGGATAGAATGTCTTGGGAAAGAATTCCTGGGTAGATTTTATGAGCAAAACAAACCAGCAGGAGGCCCCAGGGGTAGACCCTAAGTGAGACGGTTGGATATCATCTATAAAGTCAGCTGGAGCTGGTTGTATTTGGAGATCCAGCCAGATCAATTGGAGATGGTTGCTTCTGACAGGACTCGCTGGAAGGAGTGTTCTGTTTAGCCATAGAAATAAGAACAGGGTGTTTGTAGGGTCATATGGTTTAAATAAAAGTACCATTTAGTAGAATACCTCTGTCTTTGGAAGTTCAGTTCCAAGTTCCACTCCCTGACATTTCACCAAATCAATTTTTTTTTTTTTTTTTCTGTTTCTGTTTTGTTGAATTGTTTCAAGAGCAAAAAAGGCCTTTCACCAAATACTATCTCTTTCTCTCCTCCATCTCTCTCTCTCTCTCTCCATCTCTCTCTCTACAAATACATTTGCACACACACACACACATATATATATATACACACACATACACACATATATATATACACACACAGCATTTTCACTGCGCCTCCAACAACATTGTAGCAATGTTTTAATATGCCTGTAGTATTATTATTATTATTATTTTTATGCTTTGCACCAATCTTTATCCTTCCACTGAACAATTCCTTTTGTGTGTGTGTGTGTGTGTGTGTGTGTGTGTGTGTGTGTTTTGATTTATATTTTTTTTTATTTCTGCTTAATTGATTCTTTTTTTTTTTTAAACTACTTTCCTCCCACCCCCCTCTACCTTACACTTCAATTTACACTTTTCAGATTTTTATATTTTTTGCTGTCATTTTGTTTTGTGTTGTTTTATTTCTGTTGTGGGTTTGTTTTTTTTTTCAATTCATATATTTATTTATTTATCTATTTTACCTTCAGTTTGCACTAAATTTGTTTATTCAACTGAAATTTGGAAAAAATAGCAGACAAAAATATATATATAAATAATATATCTAATACAAAATATATAAATATAAAATATTTTATATATATTATGTACAAAATTATAGCTAGTGCAGTGTATTTTCTTTCACAGATTTTTTTTGGAAAAATAAAATTTCTACTTATATTAATAAAAGGGTCATCAGCTTAGGTTTTTTTTTAATTTTTGGTCACTGGGGGTTGGTTGTAGACGAATAGATTGTTAACATAGTTGATTTCACAGTGTTGTGTGTATAGGGGGTTTTAATGTTGTTTTTTATTGGGGGAGAGAAGGGGTTGTTTAAGCAAGAGTATCAGTTAAGTTGTTAGCAAATTGCTTCCACAATATGGATTCTATAGTTACTTCATTTAACAATATTCTTGACAAAAATTACTTGAACCATTATAGTTGCTTCTCTCCCCACCCTTAGCCACCAACCCTATCATCAAACCTTAACTAATTCAGCCCAGCTTCTCGTAACATACCACACTGACATCTAGCTATCAGTGAGTCAATCAGTTGATCAATATTTATCGAATATTGATATTTCCATATCAGAAGTGTGCATCAATTAGTGGTTAACCAAGTTCTTTCACTACCCACAGCAGGATTTTAGGTCAAATGTCGTCAGCTACTCAAAACTCTCTTTATTTTTATTATGCACTTTAGTGTGATTGCATGAGAGAAGGTTTCTTCTCTATGAAGACCTTCTGTTGTCCAGCTCTGCTGAGAGTTTCTTATCACTTAAGAAGTCAGAGCTTCCGTTATAGTATTGAGATTTGGATGGAGGTGGGGCTTATGTATATATACTATACATGTGTATCATTATATTATTATTATTATTATTATTATTATTATTATTAGCTTACACTTTTTTATCACCAATACGAGACTAAGAAAGAAATTAAAAACATGATCATACTAACATATTTAGTGTCACACACACACAGACTCTCTCTCTCCCTCTCCCTGTCTCTCACACACACAATTTAACCACATCAATGTGTACCTACATAGTGTTGTAGTTGATAGCTATGTATATGATGCTATATTATTTTAAAGAAACCATGTTTTATAAGTATTTATTTATTCAGCTTCTCAACAGTTGTTCTATCCTACATCTACATATGTTTATTCTTCTGCATTTCCTTTGTCATCCTCTCATCACTATTTCTGGTAAGAGTTCCACTTCCCTGATGAGGTCAGAATAAAACAAAAACTTGTCCTATATTGAATGTCATAATTATTGTTTAAAGATCTCTTCATGTTTTGAGTTCAAATCTTGCCGAGGTTAACTTTGCCTTTCATCCTTACTGGGGGATTGATAAAATAAAGTACCAGTGTGTTACTGGGGTCGATTTAATTGACTTTCTTCTCCCCCAAAATTGTTGGCTTTGTGGCTAAATCAAAAACTAATATTGATATATTGTAATTTTTTTTTATTGATTTTTATTTTTTTTACCTATTTTCCTTTCTTATATTTGTTCCAATGTCAAAGATCTCGCATTCTATACATTGTTTTTTTTTCTCTTTCCTTTTTCTCTTTTCGTCCTCCCTCTCTCCCCATTCTCTCTCACTCACTCTCTGTCTCTCTCTCTCTCTCTCCATCTCTCTCTCCATCTCTCTCTCTCTCTCTCTCTCTCTCTCTCTCTGTGTTCCTCTCTCCCCATTCTCTCTCACTCACTCCGTCTCTCTCTCTTCGCTATCTCTCTCTTTCTCCCTACCAGGCCCCTCCATACATTAGCACAGTCCCGACATCTGCTGTTGCGTTCAACCCTTATTTGAACGCAGCGATACCAACCGTTCCAGTGGCTGGCACTGGAAATGAAGCAACAGTTGTTTCCACTCAGGTTCCAGGAGTGTTGCCAACAGGAATCCCTGGAACAGCACAACAGAAAGTTACGAGGGCTGACAGATTAGAGGTGAGTTTCTATTTCAAAAAATTTCCAAAATATTATTTCTTTCTTAATGTGTGTCCCCTTGTCTCGTCTTGTCACATGTTTGGTTATAAGGGTCAGGAGAATGGGGTTAGCTAAATTAAACTATAATGGCAATATTTTTTTTTTTTTTTTGCCATTTGACAAAAAAATATAATTATAGTTTATAGGTGTGGGTGTGTTTGTTTTTGTTGTTTAAAATTTTCTGTTTTGTTAATTTATATATATATCCATATATAAATATATATATCCATATATATATGTATATATATATATATATATATCCATATATATATGTATATATATATATATATATATATCCATATATAAATATATATATATATCCATATATAAATATATATATCCATATATAAATATATATATCCATATATATATGGATATATGTATATTTATATATATAATATATATCCATACATATATATATATATATATATTTACGTTGTTTTTTTTTACGCCTAAATAATGTTATTTATTATTTGACAGCTTTTGCTACTGTGCCTGTCTCTGTTGTGTACCAGGGGGGCTGTGACACCCCCCCTGTCAATATCTGCACTAAGTCTTTAAGTCTACAGACTTTTTTGTAGCAGCAGCAGCAGCCCCAAAAAAAAAATAATCAAAAGAGCAACAAAAAAAATCACTTGTCTTTTGTTATTGTTTATTAGCATTTAGTTATTAATTTTTGTAATGGCTAATATTATTTTCTTTCTCTCTATCTATCTTTCTATCTCTCTCTCTATCTCTTTCTCTCTCTTTCGATATCTTCCAAAAAAACTGTTTTATTTTTTTGAAAGAATTTCTGGTTTTTTTTTCTTTTTTTAATTATTTTTCCACCAAAGAAAAGGGAAATATTGGAAATTAAAAAAAAAAAGAAAAATAAATAAATAAAATTGCCAAAAAAAAAAATTCAAATGGCGATGCTGGGGTAGGGGTGATGCAAAGGTACCAAAACTAAGAAACTAATGATATTTTTGTAGAAAACCCCCTCAAAAAATAATAATAATACTAAATGGGTTGAGGCGTACAAAAATGTAGCTTAAACTTTTTCAACTTTGTGTTTGGCCCCTAAAATATTTTATTTTGTTAATGAAACTTTTGTCTTCCTTACGGGGGGGGGGGGGGGGTGTTATTTTTTTTTTTACAGTTTTTTTTTTCCATTCATATTTTTTTCCAAATTTTGGAACAGATTGCCATTGATGTTGTCTTTATTA
Source organism: Eledone cirrhosa (assembly GCA_964016885.1). NCBI lineage: Eukaryota > Metazoa > Mollusca > Cephalopoda > Octopoda > Eledonidae > Eledone > Eledone cirrhosa. The sequence continues at coordinate 55,430,061 of OZ024749.1, read as the reverse complement.
TTATTATTATTATTATTATTATTATTATTATTATTATTATTATTATTTTAATTATTGTTATTTTAATTGTTTAATTAACTTTTTTTTACACCCATACTGGATTTTCCTTACAAAAAATATAAAATAAAATATATATATAAATACAAAGAAGTTTGTTTTAGAAAAGGTGTACTATAGCAAATTTTTTTTTTTTTTTAAACTTTTTAATACTAAACAAAAAAAAAAAAAAAATTGCTGCAGTTATTAAGAGACACAAAAGATGTCAGTTGACATACAACGATCCAATAATGAGAGATAGGTGTCGCTGTTACTTACTTTATATGTTTATTAGTGTAAGATGTTAGAGCATATAATCTCTCTTTAAAGATACACACACAGACATTCACACACACTCACTCATACACTTACACACAAACTGATATACACATTGACACTGTATTTACACTCTGATCTATACATATATATATATATATATATATCCACCACATATATACATACACACACATATAAGCACATGCAGAAGCTCACAAATAAATGTAGAAAGCTTAATTAGTTAGTGTAGGTCGTTAAACAAACATATCATATCACACACTCATTGTTGTAAATAGTGATTTTATTAGCTATCAGAGTATGTTGTTATAGTTAACATAACTGTTTATAGCTAAACCATGCTTTGCAACTTAGAGTTATGGCTCTTTACATTCTGAGTTCAAATCCCGCCGAGGTTTACTTTGCCTTTCATCATCCTTATAGGGTCAATAAAATAAAGTACCAGTAATGCACTGGGGTAATTGCTGGCCTTGTGCCAGAAGTAGAAACAATTATTGATACTAAAGATGAGCTGGTATTGAGATGTAATGCTATAATAACTACAACAGAAGAGAGCAAATATTAGATGTTCTTAGCTTTTACTCGATATGGGCTGCCTTGGGCCACACAACAACAATATAGAATGAGAGTTGAGGCAGGGTTGGGGTATATCAGCCAGACAGATAAACTGATAGACACACAGACAGACTGACTCTCCAATCAGGACTCACAAAAAGAGGATTTTGTAATCATCCCTGCAGCAAATTAATAAAACTGGAGTGGAAGGGATGGGAAGTATGTGTGGTATTGTGTGTCAAATCTGAAGCCAATGGATTAAGGTGCTTACCTTGGTTTTATGGACGGTTTTTTTAATTTATTTATGTGGTTTAACAAAGTAACACACCTGCTCCATTGCAGGGATTAATCCTTTGTTCTTCTGAAATACTACAAAGACATACACATGCATACATACTCATATGTGAGTATGTATGAAAATATATGTATATATATATATATA
>OZ024749.1:55401234-55418734 GCA_964016885.1 Eledone cirrhosa | reverse complement strand
TTTGTGTGTGTGTGTGTGTGTGTGTGTGTGTGTGTATGAAAGGTGGAGGAAGTGTATGTATATATAGAGATAGATATATGTGTGTAGAAGGACGATTGACACCTCTAGCTGTCAATGGTGTCTTAACATAAGTTTATAGTTGCTAGGAATATAACTATCAAATCATCACCACCACCACCACCACCATATCACCACCACCAGCTCCTCCATAAATGTGTTATAGAACATAGAAATAGAAAACTTTACACACCTAAATTTATTTATACACACAATTAATTGTAAGCTGAAGGTCTTTAAGTTGTTACTCCGAGTTTCATGTTGCTGAGAAGCCAAATTATCATCATATATGTGCATTTATATATATATATATATATATATATATATATATATATATAGGATTAAAAAGGCATATTCATTCATTATGGCTAAATCGTGAGTCTTGACACACACGGTCATCATATTTAAACACTCTACTTCGGTATTGAGTACTTTATTTTCTCTCATCTGTCAACTACAACAGGATATATATATATAAAAATAGACACACATATATGTATGTTTGTGTGTCTTTATATACATATAGTGAACATCTATTTATGAATATTGTGTTTATAGTAAATGTAGTATTGTGTATTTGTATACGCATGATGTGTATGTGTGTTTCAGTGTGCTGTATGTGTCTGCATGCATGAATCTGTGTGTATGTATGCATGAATCTATGAGTGTGAGACTGTATGCATCAGTGAATCCATATTAGTTCAGTGCTTGATCTCTCTTCATACTCACCTCAATTCACCTATGGTTAAAGATCTCATTTATTCCACTCTCAGTAAAACAGTTCAATCTACACCCATTGGTCACAGTAATTACCTTTTTCTTTGGGTTTTGGTATTCGTTGTTTGTTTTTAAAATACTTTTTGTGTTGTATTTTTTGTATTCCTTTCTGTTTCGCTGTCTTTCTTCATCTCTCCATTTTGTGAACAATATAGTAGAAAGATGGTGAAAATTACTTCTTAACATGTCTGCCATTTCTTGTACTTCCCCTCTCTTTCTCCTCTCACTGTTACTCTTTTCTCTGTATGTATGTGTGTATATATATATACAAACACACATTTTCACCATTCCTCTTCTGAAGATCATGCTTGCTATGTGATATTCTCTGCAATTCTTTTTTCTTTTCAAACACAAAAGAAAAGCTAAAAGCTATCTATTTTGTTTGGCAGTCTTCATAAAACAGTGTTTTTCTGCCATATTTTTTCTCTACTGTCCTTCAAAAAGATATTTTTCTTGTTAAATGATATCTATAGTAAGAACTTTTCCATGAGCTTGTCTTAAAGACATGCTTCTTCCTCCCATCCTGTCTTTAGAAATCTCAACTTCACACTATATAAACTAAGAAGAAATTCTTTTCACCAAAAAGATTGTCTTTGACACCAACTTTCCTAAAATAAAATCCCTTTGTTTCCTATCATGCTGCATCCCACAATTTAAAAGCTCTTTTTAGGATAGTATCTTAGCTTAAAAACCTCCTCTATCATAGCATTTCATTTTAAAATTTATCTATCCTATCTCCTCATCTTAAAATACCATCTTGCCTTAAAAATCTTCACCTTCACATCTAAAAAGAATCTATGTGGTTAGCTTGTCTTAAGGAATATAAATTGTTCTTCATACGGTTATGTCATTGTCTTATTGTCACCAAACTGGATTTGATTCTTACTAACAAATTTTCCTTTCCTTAATCACACTTCAAAATGTTTGCTGTCCTCTGGTAACTTCTATAAGCAGATCCATTCTTTTACCATTTCATAGTAGATTTGTTTCATGCTAAAAGTGCTACCTTGTATTGTCTTCTGTCAAGATGTCCTTTACTCGGATATCTTCAAGAATATGTCGAGTGTGGTGGGATGGGATAAGGTTCTATTTTTGATCTCAGCAGATACCTTTTCTTTGTATCATTAACTCAGTTCAGAAAGTTGTTCCTTATGGTAAATGTCTTTTGGAGACTGGTTTTCATCCCAAGTAAATACATGTTCTCTATAAACCCCTCAATGGAATGTATATACATATAAATAGACCTGTAGCTCCTGATGGATCCGTTGAGTATTCTTAATAAGTGTATGTGTATATGTGTGATTGTGTATGTATGTGTGTTGTTTTCTGAGTGTGTGCATGTATGATGTATGTGTGTATATATATGTCAGTGTGTGCATGTATGTGTGTATATATATATATATATATGTCAGTGTGTGCATGTATGTGTGTATATATATATATATATATGTCAGTGCGTGCATGTATGTGTGTATATATATATATATATATATATGTCAACCACATAAATGCTATAGGAAAGCTATATATTTAAACACACGTTCATTTAATTCGTAGAGGTTTATATTATAATTATTTTTGTCAATACCTCATCAAAATTGTCGCCATCATCATCATCATCATTATCATCACCACCACCACCATCATCTACATTTCATCTATAATGATTATCTTCATTCACCTATCAAAGCTATTTTGTTTTAAATTTTATATATTATTTAACTTCACTATGTATTTATTATTATTATTATATTTTAGATTTGTTTTCCTTTTAAACTCTACATTTCCTGTGTGTAAGACACATTAAGGCCAATCTTAAGCAGTTTCAAGTCTTAGAGATGCTTGTTGCCAGCATCAGGCAACAACCATTTCTTCAAAAACAAAATAATAATAATAATAATTGTCATTATTGTTGTTGACATTGTTATCATTGTTGTAGTGTGGTAGCTTAACAGTAATCGGCAGAGCATCCAACAACATGCTTTGTGGCATATAATTACGTCCCTTTCTGAGTACAAATCCCTCCGAAATTAGCTTTGCCTTTCATCCTTACAGAGGATCGATAAAATAAAGTACCAGTAACGTACTGGGGCTCAATTTAATCGACTCCCCCACCTTCACCAAATTGTTGGTCTTGTGCCAGTAATTCATAAGGTACACTCATATATATATATATACACCTCTTTCTCTTGTCTTCTCTCTATATAAAAACACCTTCCTAGCTTCTTAATTGCTATGATTTCATTCTTCATTTCTAGCCTCACCTTTTTCTTATTTATTTATTTTATTTATTTATCTAATTTATTTTATTTATTTATCTAATTTATTTTATTTATTTTATTTATTTATTTTATATTTAGTTTTGTCTCTTAAATGAGACATTATTTAAATGTTGAATTTCATTTAGACATTTTTGTTTTTTAAATAACATTTTTAATGGAATGTGATGTTTGTTAGTAGAAGGACAATTGACACCTCTAACTGTCAATGGTGTCTTAACATAAGTTTATAGTTGCTAGGAATATACTATCACATTACCACCATCATCACCACCACCATACCACCATACCACCACCACCAGCTCCTCCATAAATGTGTTATAGAACATAGAAATAGAAAACTTTACATAGAATTAAGACATTAATGGCAGCAAATTCAAAGACCCTGCTTTCATTGTAGTGTTGTTGCTGTTAATATTATTATTATAATAAAGGGTGGTCTGAGTTCAAATTCCACTGAGGTTAGCTTTGCTTTCATCCTTACGGCGGTCAATAAAATAAAGTACCAGGAATGAAACCGACAACATTACAATCCTACGTCAAACATCCTAACCATTAGGCCATAAGAAATAGTTCTATTAGTCAGTTCTATTAATTCCAATTGGTAGATTGGTAGTTTATTTTGTTGGTTCTCAAAGGATAAAAAGCTCAGGTGAAGGACAGTAGCTTAGTGGTTAGGGTGATATCTTCTCCATTCCTCTTTTTCTCTTTTGACGGTCAATCAACAAAATTCAGTAAGGGGAAAAAACTCAAGTCTTGATTTGTTTTTGTGTGTGTGTGAATTATGAATGTTTATAAAACTTTCATTATCGTCATCTTCTTCACCTATCTTCTCAATTTTCATCACTCATCAAAGATCATCATCATCATCATCATCGCCATCGCCATCGCCATCGTCATTGTCATCATTTTCACAACAATTTTACTACTACTATATCTTCTACATCAACAATACCTTTTTTTTTTAAAAAAAATCTGTTTTATTATTACATTCACTCAATGAAGTACCTTTAACTTGTGCAAACATTTTTAGGGGTGGTGCCATGTAATTTATGATGTGTGTGAAGGGACAGATGTTGATAGTCAGCCTTATGTCACAAATTGAAACTAAATTTAGAAGCTATTATGCAAAATCCTTCAGAGACTATAATGTGTTGTCTTCTTCTTCATCTTCTTTGCTTACTTATTCCTGGGAGGGGTGTAGAGTCCTCAAACATTCTTTCCAGTGGGTCCTGTCAGAAACAAACTGTCCAGATTGCTATTCAAGTGAGGCCACTGACCACACAAATGGGCCGGAGGAATCTAAAGGTTTTGCTAATTTATTTCCCTTTATTTAATTATTGCGACTGCTATGAACTGCCATCATCACAGATGACACCATTGCCATTAGAATAATTAGTACCATCATCATTGCTACCTCCTCTTCCACCATTATTACCATTGTGTCCATTTAAGTTGTCCTACTTTAGTCATTGGTCAAGAGACCCTGCTGCGGCATCTATGTAGCTGTCCTAATTTTCCACAGCTCTTACCCTACTCTGGCATCTATGTAGCTGTCCTAATCTAATTTTCCACAGCTCCAACCCTGCTCTGGCATCTATGTAGCTGTCCTAATTTTCCACAGCTCCAACCCTGCTCTGGCATCTGTGTAGCTGTCCTAATTTTCCACAGCTCCAACCCTGCTCTGGCATCTATGTAGCTGTCCTAATTTTCCACAGCTCCAACCCTGCTCTGGCATCTGTGTAGCTGTCCTAATTTTCCACAGCTCCAACCCTGCTCTGGCATCTGTGTAGCTACTAGTCATGCAGCAACTGCTTTGTCCTTTAAATCTGGTGCAAATCTTCCACTAGCCAAGCTATGTATTTTGTTGAAGTTCTCTTTGTTGTTAATTAATGCTTCATTGCTTTTTGTTTCATTAAGCTCCAACTGCTGCTTTTAATCTTCTGGGATATAAATCTTTGAAGAGTAGCTATGGAATTTTTAACAAAAACCATATTTTCTTCAAACTTACTACATGCTGTGTATGGTCTACATGAGAACATGTGAACCCCTCCATACAACATCACATCATCAAGCCTTTCATGCCAATCACAGCATCAGACAACTTTCAAACTATTTTAATTCACTTAAACCACACACCACAGACTCCAGATTCTATTCACTGATCTCCGTGTCATTTTTCTCCACATCATACTACACATCAGTCTTCAAAATACATGGTGAAATGTTCACAGATCATTTTCGATTGTGAATTTTATTCACATTATGACTTATCTTGTGGGCTGTACATAACAAAACATCTACTCAAATCCTGCCTTACTTTCTGAACTCAATTTTAATATTCTCGCCTCCGTATTGAAAAGTCTTGGTCTCTGATCAATATATACATTTCTTTATAATTCTAGACTGATCTCTATCTCGAAACTTACACCAATCTCTTGCATCAGATCACACTTCAAGTGACATGGTACGCTTCTGCAACCACCATGAGAATTTCTTTAAATGTGTTCACATCAAACCTACATGTGGAGTTCTTCATGTTGAACCAAAGGATAAACTTTAGGTTACATGACCAAAACTTACCAAAATCCCTACAACACACCTTGACTCTGCGGGAGTATTCTGGTTTATGTATGAAACACACTGCATCTCTCTTATCTATACAATATATCGTAGCATACCACGCGTACTCTCAAGATTACATGGAGGCAACATGCTCAAACCATGGCTCAACATCCCATCACTCCATGTGAATAGTCTGGTTAATGTATAAAACACACACACACACTTCTGTTTTATACAATATTATACCACATGATACATACACTCTAGACCTCCATGGATACGACATGTTCAAATCACACTTCAACACATTCACGACTCCCTGTGGAATATTTTGTTTAACCCTTTAGCATTTAAACCGGCCGTATCCGGCCAGAATTCCCTCACCTCTTTCTCTTCAAACCGACCGTAACAGGTCACTCATACTCATGTTAAGGTATTGTTCTCAAAATAAATTATATCAAAATCTCATAGATTCGATATTATGTGAGATAAAGCCTTTACCATGGAAATATAATAGTAAATATGGAGTAATGTAATTGCTAAAGGGTTAAACTATGAGTTGTATACACAGCATGCTGGTCTACATGTGAAATTCTTCTTGTAAAAGACTCGTTTGAACGGCATCACATCACACTCTCACTGGAGATCACATATTAACTCACTCAAACAGAATGGAATCACCTCAGTTCACCCCTGAAACAATCTACAACCGTCTCTTACTGGTCACTAACATTTTAAGAATAGAAAAAGAAAAAAGAAAAAATATGGGTTTTTCTTTTTTTTTTTACAATTTTTTTTTTGCCTTTTGCTATTTCTTTCCGTCTCTTTCAGGTATGTCGTGAATTTCAAAGATGTACTTGCACGCGACAGCCTAATGACTGTCGCTATGCACACCCACCTGAAAATGTAACAGTTGACCCTTCCGACAACACGGTAACAGTATGTATGGATTACATGAAGGGAAAGTGTACACGGGACTCGTGCAAATATTTTCACCCTCCACTTCACCTGCAGGCGCAGATTAAAGCCGTGCAACAACGGGCTGCAGCTGCTGCTGCACCGACTCGAGCTCTGGTAGGGCGGACACTGCTTGACAATCGTGCAAAAATTAAAATTTTAAAAAAATTTCTTTTCATCGCTTTTCTGTCCTGTTGCCTGCTCATGCTCCCCGCCCACCCGTCCACCCTTTACCGCCATCACACAACTTTTGTTTTCATACATCCGTGTTAACGTTTGCTGTCCAGCTATTGCAATGCTGCTGCTCTGCCCGTTTCTCTCCCCTCCCCCACATCGCACCTTGTTCTCACTATGTGTATGTTTTGATCTATTATTATTACTATTATTATTATTACTACTACTACTACCTCTGCTTGCACTGATTTCTAGTTGGGGTTGCATCGTTATTTATTTAATTATCGTTATTTTTTGTTACATACTATATAACTCCACTTATCTTAATATTGAATTATTTTTAATTATTGATCTATTTAGAAAGTTGGTTTGAATAAAACCACCACCACTACTTCTTCCACTATTATTACTATTATTAAGGTTAGCTTTGCCATTCATCCTTACGGGGTCGATAAATAAAGTACCAGTAATGCACTGGGGTTGATTTAATCGACTTTCTCCTCTCCCAACTTTGCTGGCCTTTTGCCTATATCAGAAACCATTATTATTATTTTCTTCATCATCATTATTATTATTATCAATAGGGAGTTGGGTGATGGCACAACCGGAACAGTGGCGGGGAATTTGGACAGGAGGTTGGTCCAACTCTATCGTTGATCCTTGCTGAGGTGGGGTCGGGTTTGATATAGTACCATGGGATGACAGGTGGAGCAGGGGATCAATTCATATGACTCTTGGTAACATTTTCTTGAAATGTATGACTTTTGGGGCCAATCTTAGAAACCATCATCATCACCATCATCATCAGTAATGTTTACTTGCACGGTCTTGCTGGCTGTAACTGTTATTGTTCCTCTTCTGCAAATGTATTCTTCATATCACTGAATTGGTTGGTCATCTCCTGCGTACACTTTTACTTTACATTTAGATTTTCAGGGATAATAATTGATATATATATATATATATATATAAAACATCTTCTGCCATCATCATTGATACCACTTATTTATTTATTTCTCCGATGGTCAGGGATGGGGAGATTGCCTCTTCTGCCACATGATGATACTAGTTAGGGTTATGCTTTACATTTTTGGGAAGGTGGGTAGTCCGCATTCAGTTTGTCGAATTTGGTGAGTGGGTCGTGGTTTCACTCAACTGGAGTCATGAGTGCAGGTTAGCGTTCGGTTTAGGGTGTTTTGTGGACTGATTGGAGCAATAATGGTCTTATTTGTAGTAACTTTATATTCAATAATTGGAAAAAGTGGGCATGTGTGGAGAAAGCAGTAGATAATTGTATTCATGTATGTGTGTAGTTATATGGATACAAACCGATACATCATCGTCATCATCATCTTTCTCTCACCCTCACATTGGTTTTGACCATATCCATATCGCTGTCTTTCTCCATATTGACATTATCTACTTCCTATCCCTTCATCTCTATTGGTATTCCTGTTTAATAGAAATACTCAGTTAACTTGCCCCACTCTCTCTTCTGTGTCACCCCCATCACTCACACCATACGATCGATCAGCTGTGACCAGCGACTTTCAGCTGATATCTACCACTCTGTCATCCATGTGTAACCTCCATTACTGACATCATGATAGCTACCACTCCTTCATCCCTGTGTAACCGCCATCACTCTCAGCTGATATCTACCATTCTCTCATCCCTGTGTAACCTCTATCACTCACTTCATGACATCTACCACTCTCTCATCCCTGTATTTCCCCCATCACTCACACCATAATAACCCACTATTGGTATCCTGCAACGCTGCTTTATGCTACTTCCCTGCTGATCTCCCTATCCAACATTTTTACTTTCTTTTTTTTTATAAGCCACCAGTCTATTTCTTTAATTTTGTCGAAGATATGACAATCTCTGTAGGTGCTAGTATAAAAGCATATAAAAGATTATGGTGCCCCCTCTCCCCTATATAGAGTCAAAGAAGTTTTGCGGGGTATGACAAATATATTTAATTTAAATAAAATGGTGCCCATTATATCGTGATACCCTAAGCATGTGCTTGTTTTGCTTAATAGATAATCCTGCCCTGTGTAATCGAGCGGTGACAATATGTTACAAGCCTGGTGAGGAGGATAAGTGGAACAAAAAACAAGAATTGTTAAAGGGGCAGATGAGCTCCTTAGAGTGGCCATCCACCACAATTATGGGTTAAATAGCCTCATCAACCTGCTGTTAACCAAGCATGGATAGTATAGCTACACCTCTGAAAACATGAGCAAAACAAAAACAGAAGTCAACTAGGGAGAGGTTCCTCCAACAGGAATGAGAAAGGCCCTTGATTGGAATATAGAGTAGAGGAGACTCTTAAATCTTGTTGAGGACTTAACAACTTGTCTGATTATATGCAGCCAGTATATTCTGTAAAATGGTTGGTTCTAAGGCAGACATCCAGCTATAGAAACCATGTCAAAGTTTGGAACATAACAAACCTCATGTCGTCACCCTGATTAAGAACTGATTCGTCCATTAACACCCATCCAACAATCCATTCAAGCATGGAAAGCAAAATGATGATTGTTATATATACATATATATGTCCCACCCTTGCAAGCATGGAAAAGCGGACGTAAAATGATGATGATATATATATATATATATATATATATATATACATATTGTGTGTGGTTTTAGCAATTATCGTTGTTCTTCTTGGTGTTGTTGTTATTTTCAAATTTATAGGTTACGTGTGTGTGTGTGTGTGTGTGTGTATATATATATATATATATATATATATATATATATATATATATTTGTATATGTAGATTTTTTTTTTTTTTTTTCATTTTGAAATCTGGTACAGTAGTTAAGCAATTATAGATTGAAATTAATTCTTCTGAAAGTTGTGTGTATTTCGAAAAATAATTACCCTGAAGGAAGACTAGTATATATCCGCCATCATCACCTCCATCACCACCATCACCATCATTATCATCCATTACATTTTTCAAATGTAGTCACTCTTCATGAAGAATGAAAATCAATTTAATGTTCGCTTAGGTTTTATTTCTATCTAAAACTAAATAAGGTTTTCTTCTTGTGTATTTTTCTATTTCATCGTTTTTCTTTTCCATCTTTTTTTTTTTTTCATTTTAAATTTTGAATCGTTTATTTTATTTTTGTTTATATAGTTTTTATTTCCTTATTTATTTATTTCTTATTCATTTCTGTGAAAATATTCGTGAAAATAGCCAAAGTGCTCCAATTGAGTTATCCTCTATAAATAACATCTAGTTTGTTTTTTTTTGTTATTTTTTTGTGTGTATGTGTTTTCTTTCCTGTCATTCTTTATTTTTTACCTTTTTAAATGAGCTGCTTGCCATAAAAATATGTTTTCCTTTTAATTACGTGTTTCCTGTTATATTAAAGTTGAAAATAGCTGCTGATAGAATTGAACAACTAAAAAACTATTTCTTTCTAGGAGGGTTTTAGTTATTGTTCTTGTTGTTGCAGTTGATTTAGTTGTAGTATTAGTTGTATTACTTCTTTCGTTGTTTTTTTTACTTTTCTTTTCCTTTTCTTTTCATAGATTTTGTGGTAGGCCGGGAGGGTGGGTGTGGATTATACAAGAGTCATTTCTTTTATTTGTAGTTTTTTTCGAATTTTTCTTTATTTTGTTTTATTGGTGTGGGTGTGTGTGTGTGTTTAAACATGTGTGTAGATGTGTTATTAATTTAGCCAGGAAAAAATACCAAAATACCAAAATATATATTTCTTGACCTATGGAAGTGTTGATGGAATTTATTGTTCTATAGATCACATGATCTGAATCAACAAGATTAACTTCATTTGCTTACCAAGTGGGGTGGAACTTGTCAGATTGGACCAAGGAAACAATGTTTCCATTGGTCTTTCCAATTGCTGGAACTGTCTACTGGTAGCAACTCCTGGCAAATAAGTTCTATAGATAACTAATGGTAATACTGATGCTACTACTACCGAGGAATCTAATGTGGTTGGATTACTTGACCTGATAAAAATAAGTTAAATCTCCTTCAAATTTCACTCTGAAAAAAAGGAACAACATATTGGATGGTGGTTGTCTTGCATGCATAATTTAAATAGGTTGGTCGTGATTGGATTGCCTGATATTATAAGCTGGCTACCTTGGGGCTAAACAGCCACTACTATAACTAACTGGTGTATATTCGGATTGGTATCCTCTTCTTGGTTGTTATAGTTACAACAGTTCTCTAGTCAAATCCTGCTGACTTTAAATTTGCTTTTCATCATTCTGAGGTCAACAAAATACCAGTAAAATACTGGGGTGGGGGTGAATTGTTTATACTTGCTACCCAGGGTGGATTAATTTGACACACCCACAAAATATTCTGTAGCTTTCTGCCTGTATGTGAAATTATCTTTGCTCTTTATGTTCTGAGTTCAAATCCTGCCATGGTCAACTTTGTTTCTCATGCTTCTGATATTTGATAAGATTGGATGGCCATGATTAATACACCTTTGATCATATGAGAGACTAATCCCTGGCTCAATAACAACAGTAGTAGCAGCGTGAGAGACTGATCCCTGGCTCAATAACAACAGCAGTAGCAGCGTGAGAGACTGATCCATGGCTCAATAACAACAGCAGTAGCAGCGTGAGAGACTGATCCATGGCTCAATAACAACAGCAGTAGCAGCGTGAGAGACTGATCCATGGCTCAATAACAACAGCAGTAGCAGCGTGAGAGACTGATCCATGGCTCAATAACAACAGCAGTAGCAGCGTGAGAGACTGATCCATGGCTCAATAACAACAGCAGTAGCAGCGTGAGAGACTGATCCATGGCTCAATAACAACAGCAGTAGCAGCGTGAGAGACTGATCCATGGCTCAATAACAACAGCAGTAGCAGCGTGAGACTGATCCATGGCTCAATAACAACAGCAGTGGCAGCGTGAGAGACTGATCCCTGGCTCAATAACAACAGCAGTAGCAGCGTGAGAGACTGATCCATGGCTCAATAACAACAGCAGTAGCAGCGTGAGAGACTGATCCATGGCTCAATAACAACAGCAGTAGCAGCACACTCATACCAGCTCATTGTGAATAAATAATACTACTAACTCTATATTTCACTAAACACCCCACGTGTCTGTGGAGAAGACAACAAACAAACTCAACATTGTAAAGACTTTTTAGGGTTGCATTGTGGCATCGAGAAGGGGATGGTTGGAAAACTGGGGTTGTATTCATAGATGGTGGGGTGGTATTGCATGTATTAAATGGTGATGGTGGAAGACAAAGTCGGGTAGGAAGATATTATATATATATTTAAAAAAATACAATAAATAGGTCATGTTTTTTTCGTTATTTTTTTATGCAACAAATGACCAACTTGTAATCTAACCTTGTATGTTAAGTCTTGCTGCACAGCTGCTTGCTCGTTTGCAACACGTGGATAATCGTGCACCATTTGCTGAATAACCTGCCTGGATTTCATTAAGCATATTACGTTGATATTACCATTATGATTATTACTACTCCTATTATTATTATTATTATTATTCCTACTATTATTATTATTATTGTTGTCATTATTATTATTACTCCTACTGTTATTATTATTATAACTACTACTAGGACAATTATTACTTTTATTGGTATCATAATTATCGTCATCTTAATCATCATCATCATCATCATCATTGCTTTCATTGCTTTATTTAGGTTGGGCTGGGAGTGGTTAGCTAACAAAATTACACAGACTAAAATATATTCCCACACACATACACAGATGCACAAATATACACACACACACACACACACAAATGTATGTGTGTGTGTGTGTATATATTTCTGTAATATGTATTCATGTAGCTAGAAGGGGTAGAAAAAGGGTGGTCGACCAAATAATATAACATTCTGTATTTCTTTATATCTATCTATGTAATCTTGTGCTTTTGGCTGCATCAATGATATTACTATATATATATATATATATATATTAGCATATGTATGCTTGCTACCCCCCTTTGTTGCTCCACATGGCTGCTGTCACTCCTAGCATTCTCCTATAGTTCTCACATATACATATACACACATTATATATATACACACACTCACACACACATATATATATATATAGTTGTATGTTTACATAGATATGTTTATATGTATATGCATACCAACACATGTATTTTTGTGTATATACCTATCTATGTTTATATATATATATATATATATATATATATACACACACAATCGTGTGTGTATATAATATTGCAAACTGATATTAGTAGCCTTTGGCTTTCTTTTTTTTTTTTTTTCGCAAGCGCTCTACGACATCTTGCCTGAATCTTTCTACACAAACTTTAATCTGCGTCTGTTCAGCCCCACCCCATCCTCTACACAACATACATGTATAACTTATACTAAACATATATATATATATATATATATACATTCAGGCACATTTATGTGTCTGTGTATATGCCGAAAAGGGAAAGAAAGTGCTTTCATGTCTGTATGCATATGAGAATGTGTGTGTGTATATATATATATATATATATATATATATATATAGATATATATATATATATATGTGTGTGTGTATATATATATATAAATGTGTGTGTGTGTATATATGTATATATATGTGTGTGTACATGTGTGTGTGTGTGTGTATATATATATATATATATATATATGAGTGTGTGTGTGTATATATATATATGAGTGTGTGAAAGGGTGATATGTTATTGAGAATTTTAAGAAAAGTTTCTTTTTACAATAACCTCTGCCCTCCTAAATAATATTTTCTTCAACAAGACTATCAATTCTGGTTTAAAGACATTTTAAGGAACCTCATCTTAACTTCTTGTATATTAAATATATCAGAAGGAATTAGAAAATGGCAAGGAGGAAGTGGGAAACAACACCGAGTTCTTGGAATAAAATACTACGTCCTGTATCTGTTGGTGGTTGATGCAAACCTATTGATATTCTACCTCTTCACCATATATATATATTCCTGATGATTTCATACAAATGAAACAGTTTTAGTTCTGTATTGAGTACCTTCTTGAACTCTGGTTTCTCCCTGACATCACTCAGGAAGCTATGTATTATATAAGATACCTAGCGAACTGGTATATACTTTCGTAGGTACTCTGAGTTTCCTGAAGCAAGCTGATGTTATTGCTGCTTCAGGAAACATCGAGTTTATATATGTGTATGTATCATCATCAACATCATTTTACGTCCACTTTTCCCTGCTTACAAGGGTGGGACGGGAACTGATTCTGGCTTGATTTCTACAGCTGGATGCCCTTCCTAACACCAACCTCATTTACAGTGAGTGCTGGGTGGTTTTTGCCGTGGCACCTCCACGACCACTTTGCAGTGGAATGATAGGGATCCCAGTCCCTATCATCTCATTTCTACAGCTGAGTAAACTGGAGCAATGTGAAATAAAGTGTCTTGCTCAAGGAAACAACACATCACCCGGTCTGAGAATTGAACTCCAACCTTTCGATTGCAAGGCCAATGCTCTAACCACTAAGCCATGTGCCTTCAATATATATATCATATATATGTATATATATGTATATATATATATATATATATATATGTATATACATATATATATATATATATATGTATATACATATATATATATATATATGTGTGTGTGTCTGTATATAATTATGTATATACTTATAATTGTATGCAAACAAACATGTCTACATGCGAATGTGTGTATCTATATATATTATATCTATCTATATATCTATCTATATATATGTAGAGAGAGAAAGAGAAAGAAAAGTATGAAAGTAAAAACACAATAGACAAACAATCAGATAGACAGAGAGTAAAGGGAAAACTATAAAAATTAATCTATCAATATATATATATATATATTGAGTATATGTTGGTTGTTTACTGACACCTATATATATTAACATAGATATATATATATATATATATATATATATATATAAATAATAAAGTTATTTCGTAAAATACAGTATTAACAACAACAATAACAACAATGACAGTTGCATTATCACTGATAGTATTGTTGTTGTTCATTTTAAAAATGAATTTATAAATGAACAGGAAAAATATCAACTCCAGACAGACCTCCTGAAAAAATCTCTGATTATCAAATTAAATAATCTTTGGTTTGTCTCATTTTATATTTTCATGTTCTAATTTAGATTGAAAATTGTTGCAAATATTAAAATGGGGGAAGACACAGAGACACTCACGCACATATGAACAAAATTTGTTTTCACTCTAACATGGTGGCTACCTAAATTATTAACTCACGCATGCATACATACATGCATGCATGCATGCATGCATGCATGCATACATACATACATACATACATACATATCTTTATCTCCATGCTAGCGTGGAAGATAGACGTTAAACGATGATGATATATATATATATGCAATATTTATTTTTAGTATTTGAAGACACTGAACATTTTAGTCTTCCAACAAATAATATTTGAAAGATTATTATTATTGTTACTACTACTTCTAGGTCGGTGTATTAGCATTAATCAGTTGGGCGTCAAACAACATGCTTTGTGGCATAAAGTTACACCTGAAGAAATAGGCCACAATTTTGATCCCTCTTACAATCTAGAGATATGGTCAATATTCAGCCTTGAAACCTTAGGTAGGGCTTTTGTATGAACATAGATAAATAATATATATATAAAGGATATATATCCTTTATTTTAGAATAGAGCCCAGGCCATGCTGGTTTCAATATTTTTGAGGGGTTGTTTTTTTTACACACCATATCATAAAGGTTTAAATTGCCGTTTTGTGAATATTTCAAATCATAAAAGGCGTCTGTCTTGTGATTTGTCAGCTCCTTAGAGACTTTGTCTTTCTTTTGGTCAGCTTTCCACACAGATTTCTTATTGCTGTCATTTTGATGGTTTTTATTTTATCATATGGACACCTACATACATGCATACACGTCTGTAGATGCGTTTATATGTGTGAGTATATATATATATATATATTGTGGTTGATTATAATTACAAATTTCACCTGTTTTCTGGTTTAATCAATCAGCATGAATGAGCCAGGTGTCAGGTGAAGCTTGAAGTGACAGTCAATCTCTATAAATAAAATTTTACTATGCCCCATGTATTGAGTCCTTTTAGCAATAAATGTGTGTGTGTATGTTCCTATATATATGTGTGTATGTATGTTCTTATATATATGTGTGTGTGTATTATTGATGGATGTGAATATACTCATGTGTATGCGTGTATGTATTTATGTATGTGAGAAAAAGTACTCAATACAAAAGTAGAGTTGAAATATTCATTTAATAGCCGAGTAGTGTTTCATTACTCACTACTTAGACATTAAATATATATTTATATATCTATATTCATATACATTAATATATATATATATATACATACATACACATGCATGTATGAATGTGTGTATGTATATATATAAACACACACTATATATATATATTGATGTGTGTCTGAATATGTTTGTATGTTATCAGTTTTTTTATTTCATATCTCTTTTTAAAAGATTGTTTTGAATTAGTTTTTATTTTTCTCTTTTCCTATGTCTCTCTCTGTGTATCTTTATACATATATATGTATCTCTCTCTCTCTCTCTCTCTCTCTGTGTGTGCATATATATATGTGTGTGAATATATATATATATATGTGTGTATATATATATATATATATATGTGTGTATATATATATATATATATGTGTGTGTGTATATATATATATATATGTGTATATATATATGTGTGTGTGTATATATATATATGTGTGTGTGTGTATATATATATATGTGTGTGTGTGTATATATATATATATACATTCATATATATGTCTATATATCTATATATATGGTTATATATATGTATATATATTTAGCAATTCGTTTTTTTTTTTTTTTAAATAAAACAAACACAAATGGTTGGTAAGATAATTTTATAAATATTTAATAAATGTGAAGAAAACATGTAAAATCTGAAATATGTGAATAATATCACTATAATACCATCATCATCACCATCATCAGTTTCAACGGCAGCAGCAACAGCAACAATAACAACAACAATTCACTTTTTTTTTTTATTATTACGGGGGGGGGGGGGTGTTTCTGGGTGTTTTTTGTTTTTTTTGTTTTTTTTCTGTTATTCCAATATTATATGTCATTGATGCATCATAACAACTTAGGACTGAGTCTGAGCACATTTTTTCGCGCCTAAATTCTTGCTTTGTGTCCAACTTTTTGCTGATTCCATGTCCTCTTAAAAATTGCCATTTCGTAGTCTTGTAGCTTCCGCCACACTATTTTTTACTTTCATTAATTTAAATTTTTTTTTTCTCTCTCATATATATAACTATGCCCTTACTTTTCCAGAGTTTAGTTCTCACGTGTCTTCTGCCTTTGGCACTAACACCTCCTGCTCAAAACCGACACCCATTCACTCCTTCTTCATTTTCTTCTTCTTCTTCACCTTCTTTTTCACTGTTGTTTTTCTTCTTCTTCACTTTTTTCGCCTTTCAACATCGTTTTATTTTATTTCATTATCATTTTTAAAAAATAAAATTTTTTGGTGGGGGTGGGTGAGGTGGTGATTGTTTACTATGGTGGCACTACTTTTCTTCATCTCTTCATCTCTTCCTCTCTCTCTTC
>OZ024749.1:55376234-55396234 GCA_964016885.1 Eledone cirrhosa | reverse complement strand
GGAATGTTTTAATTTTAACTTCTTTCTCTCCCATTTCTTTTTAATTACCCCCACTTTTCTCATTCTATTTTTGAGAATTTTTTTTTTTCTTCCCCTTTTTAATTGAAATGTTAGTAAACTATTTGGTACTTTGGTTTGAAACAGGAAAGCACTTTCATTATCATTATTACTGGGCTTTTTTCCTCATTTATCATTATTATTATCATTATTGTCATCAATATTGTTAATTTATTATTATTTTGCACTGTGTGTAGTCCGTGTCATCTCATCTATAGAAACAACCAACCCTCCTTTTTTTTTTCACATCGATGAAGTATTTCACAAAACTTGAAATATATAATATACATATGTGTATATATATATATACACCCACACACATATATATATATGTGTGTGTGTGTATATATATATATATATGTGTATATACTATGTATAATGTGCATGTGTATATATTCATATATGGCACACTATTTACTGTGCCTTTGTTTAAATTCGCACAGTTCCGACAATATGGGACTCAGGCAACTGACCCCAATTTTCCACTGCAATCGCTAAGCTTTATTCATTTCCTGTTTCTTTAGTTTTTACCAACTTTACCATATGTTCATCATCATCATCATCATCATCATCATCACCGTTTTACGTCCGTTCTTCCACGCTAGCATGGGTTAGACGGGTTGTCATAGAAGCGGAAAAGGTATTTCTCCATTGTCTGCAAAAATATGGTAGAATTTAGGCCAGTTTTTGAAGACCTGCAACAACAATTCATCGTAGAATATTTATATAGACATATTTTATATTTGAATGTTTACAAGAATAATAAGTAATTTAGTAGAATTTTAGATTTTAGTGATTCTGCTACTCTCTGTATTTGAATGTCTATGACAAGAGTTAGTATTATGGCATAATTTTTAGATATTTATGCCAGACCTATGAAAACAAGCAATTATTCTGTCTATATCGTGTCCATGACAGAAACTGAGTTGCTCATTGTAAATAGGAGGCTACAGTTGTTCTCATCCAGCAATATTTACTTAGAACAAGATAGATTGAGGCCCGGCAATGTAGGGTGTATTTGCCATATGCACTGGTAATTACTGGTTATTAGGAATTGTGTCCTGTTAAGTTAGTGTATTTCTCTATCAACCAGTGAATCCATTTACAGTTTGTATGTGACATCATATCACCCTTCACTTCTCACATTCGATCTGTTTGTTTTTAGTGTGACATCACATTACCTTTCACCTCTCACCTGTTGGTGTGACATCATATCACCTCTCACCTTTGACCTGTTAGTGTGACATTTCACCATTTGTAATTCCTTCACTCAGCAATACTGTGCTTCCTCTCACCTATCTGTTGTTTGGTGGACATTGTAGCTGTCACCTGTGACTTTTTAAGGTGACATTATACCCTCTCATTCAAACAAGAAATTACTCATACATACTTCGACACATACATACACACATATACAGGACCTATGAAGAAGTAGTGGGGGGAGTCATGCATAGTATCTGGACCTCAAAACTCCTTTTAATTTCAGAAACCAGTTTGCATATACTGGAGGGTAGTTTTCCCATTTTCACTCCCGAAAATAACTCTCAAAAGCCCTACATATATATATATATATATATATATATATATATATCTGTATAGTGTAAGCACTGCCACCATTATTGTTGTCATTGTCTCTTTGGAAGTTCTATCTCACTACTGTGCTCTAACTAACTCATTCCATCCCAGTTTTCTAGACATTAATCTATGAATACTTTCTCTTATATATCAGATAATTTGCTGGCCTAACGCAGGCTGTGCTCTATGAGAGGATACTGAGAACCAATGCTGTACACTAATGCACACTAACAAATCTCTAAAGCCCTCGTTTATCCATATAGTGTTCCTCTTGTTGTTTGCAATGCTGGGCAGTACCTCTGCACAGCACCTGTTTGCATGATCTGCTTTAAGCTAGTGAGAACTAGTTTACTTACTGCCACTAGAATGTATTGTAATTATTGTTTTTATTTGTAGGATGCTTGAGATGTTTTGCCTACTGCATGGCACTAAAAACACATTACATTATTTAGTATTTACATTCTGAGTTCAAATCCTACCAAGATTAGCTTTGCCTAAAATACTTAGGGGGTCGATAAAATAAAGTACCAGTAATACACTGACTTTCCCCTTCCCTAAAATTGTTAGCCTTGTCCCTAAATCAGAAACTATTATTAATTTTAGATCAGTGAGTTCAAACCCCACCAAGGTTAGCTTTGCCTTTCATCCTAACAGAGTCAATCAAATAAAGTAACATTAATACACTGGGGTTGATTTAACTGACGTTTTCCCTCCCCCAAAAATTGTTGGCCTTGTGCCTAAATCAGAAACTATTATTTTGAGTTCCTATCCCAATATTCTCTTGGGACACACACACACACACATATCTACAAACTCTTTATCATCAGTTATTTTAATAGTGAAATCATCTCCTATCATATCATTTATAGTCATGGGTGATCCTGCTGAGACCTGGTAGTAAGCCCGATTGGATTTTGAATTTTAATGAATTTATTTCATTTCTTGTTATTATTTTCATGCTAGATGCTGTTGTCATTTACTAATTCCACAGATTCAAAATATTTTCAGCCTCAGTCTGCTTGACCTGCTAATTATTAATTTAACTAACCTTAACTCAACATTATTGCAGTCATTCTTTCTTTCTTTCCTCCTTTTGCCCTCCCCATCCCTCATCATTATCATTTCATGTTCACCTTTCCCCATTCTACTAGGGTGTGACTGCCTTGGTTCTGATAGCCTGACAGCTCATGAATCAACTGTGTCTGTTCTAGTTCCACTGATGTGTGACTGACTTGGCTCCAATCATGTGTCTTCTCTAGGTTCACTCATGTGTCACGTCCCTGGGTCCAATCACCTGTGTCTGTCTACTCTAGGTTCACTCATGCGTGACTTCCTAGGCTCAGTCAGATCACTTGTGACTGCCCTGGCTCGACTCAAGTGTTATTGACCTAACTCCACTGTTGATAAAGTCAGTTCTATCTTTAGACATTCAACTCTCCCTCCCTCCCTCCCTCCCTCCCTCTCTCTCTCCATTTCTTATATATATATATATATATATATATATATATATATATAGTTATGTAATAAACAACATAAGACAATTATTTCATTTACCAAAGGTTTCACGAAGACAGATGAGCTTGACACAGACGTCTGAAATCGTTCGTCAGAAATAATTGTCTTATGTTGTTTATTACATAACTAAAAAGCTCTGTAGCCTACATAGAGCACTCTCCTTTCCTTTACCTTTCCTAGAGAAACACTTAATATATATTATGTATATATCAACAATGAGCTTCAGCTGTGAATACTAAGCCCTACTTGCTGTAATTTTACCTCTTCAGCATCTCATTTAACTCTTCCCTAACACTGCATTTCAAAACTTCATAATTCTTTACTAACCATTTTATTTCTTATAGTATCCATTTTTCTTTTCATTGTTTTCCCATGCATTGCAGAAACACTCACACACACATATACTCGCACGCACACACACGCACACACACACACACACACACACACACACACACACACACACACACACACACACACACACACACACACACACACACACACACACACACACACACACACATGCACATAGACTCACACACACATGCATAGTTTTTTTTCCAGCAGGTTTATCATATATTAAATCTGGTTTTTTAAAAAGAAAAAAACACATCACACATCACACATGGTACCAGAGAAACATTTAGTGGAATGAAGGGTGGGGGACTGGGGCAGGGAAGTTGGGCTGGACATTTTTTTTTTCTAATTATATATATATATATATAAATATATTTATATGTATAAGCAATTATTCCATGGAAGGGTGGTGATGACAATTTGAAACAAACATGTATACAGTTGTATTTATTTATGCTTTATTTTGTAATTATAATTATATTATTATTTATTATTGAGTATCTTGTATTTAAAAGATAGAAGTATTACATCGATGTACAACAAAGATATTTAACTATAGTATATAAATATTATCACATACACAGACACAAAATGAAAGTGAATATAATAGTATATACGTGTTTTAAATTGTTTTGATGAAGATCTTCCTTCAGTGTTGAAATCAATTCATGTTTCAACATATTCTGATCTAGATCAAGTCACTTTTGAAGCAAGTTCGTCTTGATCCTGGATCATATCACTTTTGAAACAAGTTCATTCTGATCTCAGATCAAGTCACATTTGAAACAAGTTCATCCTAACCTCAGATCAAGTCACATTTGAAACAAGTTCATCCTGGTCTCAGATCATTTTACTTTTGAAACATGGTCATCCTAATCTCAGATCATATCACATTTGAAACATGTTCATCCTGGTCTCATCATATCACTTTTGACACAAGTTCATCTTCATCCCTGATCAAGTCACTTTTGAAACAACTTCATCCTGATCTCAGATCAAGTCACATTTGAAACAAGTTCATCCTAACCTCAGATCAAGTCACATTTGAAACAACTTCATCCTGATCTCAGATCAAGTCACATTTGAAACAAGTTCAACTTAATAATCATTTATTCATCATCTTCACGGTTCATTCAAAACTGCTTTCAAATAAAATATCTCTAACTATATATAAAACAAAGTCACGCAATTAGTTTACTGACATTTCAAATTTGTCTTATATGGGTTTCATTTTTCATTTTTTTTTTTAAATCTTTTTTCTTTTGAAACTTTAATTCTTTTCCACAATGTCCTTCAAAAAAAGTAATTAAGTTTATAAATAAAGCATTAAAAATACTTAAAATAAAATGAAAAATAAAGTATAAGAGTAAAAAAAAACAGATTTTGTTTTTAGATTTTTTTTTAAATGTCTCCCAGACGATTTTATTTATTATTTTTTTTCTAAAAATTTATTTTCTATTTTCTATTTCTTTCCTTCCTCCTATATAATTTCTGCTTTCCTTATTTATATTTAAAAAAAAAAAAAAAACGAAAAGAATATTTATATAAAATATTTTAATATTTTTGTCGTATTCTCTTAAATAACGAAAACCAATTTTCAAGTTTAATTCGATATTTCCTCTTGTTGGCACTAGGGTGGTCTTACCGGTGCACCATACGCCAAACGTGTAGCTGTGGCAGACAGTAAAAGTGGTGTCCCAGTCTATCAACCTGGCAACGTGACCTACCAGCAGGCACTTGCAATGCAACTTCAACAACCATACTTACCAGTAACATGTAAGTATCTGTTTTTTCTTCTTTGTTTTATATTTGATATTTATTATTTTTTTTTTGTTGTTTTGGTAACCCTTTTAATACCAAGCTACCTGAAACTTACACCTTGTTTCTATAATATTCCAAATCTGTTTATTTCAAAGTGTGAATATTTACCTAAAAACATTCTATCATATATGATCAGAGGAAGTATGTATGTAGCTTTGCAAAAATCCTTCCAATATATTGTGTTTAAAAAATTCAGAAAACAGTTTTATTAGTAAGAAGCAGATTTTTTTTTAAAAGTTGGATCAAATTTCTTTTTAGAAATTTGATCCAGGAATCCAGTGTAGAGGTTATAAAACAGCCAGGAACTTCACACTTAAACAGCTAAAAGTTATTCACAAGTGAAAGTAACACGTGCATGAACCTGTTAATATATATATATTATAAGTGCAAGTCCTTGTATAGTTAAAAATGATGAAATTCAAGAGATATGAGGTTTATTTCCCAGTAGGAACTTCCATGAACCTTTTATTTTTTCCCCATCTCTAAGAATATTTTATCAACTATTATTTATAGTGATAGACAGTTATTACAGTCATTTTCTGTATTTAGGATGCTCATATATTTAAATTCATTTCACTTTTCTTTTTCTTAATACAGATTCATCTACAAAACTGAATGAAATTCAACCTTATTTTACTTGTAAGTTACTTTTTGTATATCATAAATATTGCTTTGTTGTTGCTGTTGTTGTTGTTGAGCAAACGTTATGAAAGAACATCTTGCCTCTCCGCCCAGTCATTGTATTTAGAATCACATTATCCTTTATATATATATAGCTCCAGCATGGCCTCAGCCGGATGGCTGGGACAGGTAAAAGAGTAATATATATATATCATCATCATCACCATCACCATTTTACGTCCATTCTTCCACGCTAGCATGGGTTAGATTGGTTGCCCTGTTGTGGGCAGTGCCCAGTCGGCTGACCATGTCTTGCTCATACAGGAACTGTATATATATATATATATATATATATATATATATATATATATATATACATACATATATGTACAGGAACTGTGTATATGTATGTGTATATATATATATATACAATTCCTGTATGAGCAAGACATGGTCAGCCGACCGGGCACTGCCCACAACAGGGCAACCCGTCTAACCCATGCTATATATATATATATATTCTAAGATGACAGGGTGTGATAAAAAGGAGATTTGTGTTGTTGCTTCTAGCATGCCGATCAGCCATGTAAATGCTCCTTTGTTAGCTTTGCCTGTGTTTGTGTGTGTGTGAAAGTATGTTTCAGTGTGTATGTATATATAGCTAAAATACTAGACTGTGTGTATATGTGGTTTGCTTCATACTTTTGTTTTAGTAAAAACTTCTAAGTATTGTCAGATGGAATTATCAGTTTCCAACCAAAAAACAAAACAAACAAAAAATACACTTTACTTCACGTATTGAGTACTTCTTTCTTCCCTTGTTTCTACTTCCCCAATATATTATATGTGTACTGTGTATAGTCTCTGCTTCTCCTCATGGTTTACTAACATATACAGGTATATCTCAGTTTATGTTGTTTTCTTATTTGCCCAAGTTACAGCAGTTTTTCTCCATATTATATGACAAAAGATAAACCCTGACTAAACTTTACGTCAGTCTGACAAAAAATACTAAACCATAAAAACCACTAAAAAACCACATTAAAAACATATATCTAATGGTTTCTGATTAAGGCGCAAGACCAAGTGTTTTGGTAGGTTGGAGGGGAAAGTTGATTAAATCAGACCCAGAGTATTACTGGTACTTTATTTTATAAACACCGTATGGATGAAAGGCAAATCTGACCTCAGTGGGATTTGAAATCAGAACGCAAAGGGCCGTAACTCTGTGCCACAAAGCATGTTGTCCGATGTTCCACCTGACATTTGCACATCATTCTATGTACTATACATACACCTTTGATGAGTTGTAGTGCACCTGAGCACTACACAAGAATTTCATTATTATTATTATTGCCAATCCACCAGCCAGGTAGTAGTAGTAGTAGTAGTAGTAGTAAATGACATGAGGGGGTGTAGTAGGGTGGCTGGGTGATTCAGACAAGGAAGAAGATCAGGGTACAACAATAATAGAGAGGGCAGCTAGGAGAAGAAAGAAAGAAATATATATATATATATATATATATATATATATATATGTGTGTGTATATATGTATATATATATATATATATATGTGTATATCTCTCTTTCTCTCTCTCTCTATATATATGTGTGTGTGTGTGTATATATATATATATATAGAGAGAGAGAGAGAGAGAGAAATAAATAAAAATACAAAAGTTACAAACAAAATATGAAAATAAAAAGGGTGAAGGGGGGGGGGGGGGGGGAAGAAAATAATAAAGAATATGAAGGAAAAAGAGAAAGCCCGAAAGCGGGGGTAATTGTGACTTATTTCTGTACTAAATTGTATATCGGTGATGAATTTGAACCATAAATTTTGCAATTTCCTGCTCACTGCATCAGTTGCCGAGTTATTTATTGGCATCAGCCAAGAACTCATCCTCTCTACCCTTCCCCCCAGTTCTTCCCCCTCACACCCCTGCTCTCTCTCTCCCTCTCTCTCTATCTCTAGTAACATTTGTGCTGTGTTGTATATATACATATGCATTCACATAAAACACATGCACACATATACACACATACGTACACTTTCATAACATATACACATACACACATAACACACACACATGCACATACATATCCATTCATTCACATATGCATTCATCCATCCAGCCACACACACTGTTGTGTGTGTGTGTGTGTGCATATGTATACAGATAGTAATGTATATTTTGTTTATACACACATGCATACATGCATGTGTGTGCATGTAGAAAATTATATGAATGCATACATATGCGCATATATACATAAACACACATGGAGTATGTATAAGGGCAAAAACATATTCACATACATTAAACAGCATTACATACACATGCTTGCACATCATCACACACACTAACACAGACTTAAGACCCATGGGCACACACATACCTCTAGCACTTATCATCATCACCTCCATACTGTAACATGGTGTTAGGAAGGGCATCTAGCCATAGAAACCAAGCCAAAATAGAGATCTGTATGAGCAAGACATGGTCTCTCTCGTAATGTGACAACCTATCTAACCCATGCTAGCATGGGTAAATGGACATTGAATGATGATAATAATGATGATCATCATCACCACCATCGACATCAATACTGAAGAGAAATATTTCCCTGTATTATGTATTATTCAATCACCTCTCTAGCTGTCACCATCATGTCTTCTTCTCTGACATATCAGCTGTATTAACCCTTTAGCATTTAAACCAGCCGTATCTCTCACCTCTTTCTGTTTAAACCGGCTGTAACTGGCCACTCATATTCATGTTAAGGTATTGTTCTCAAAATAAATAATTTCAAAATGTCATAGATTCGATATTATGTGAGATAAAGCCTTTACTATGAAAATACAATAGTATATATAATGTAAATGTTATGTGAGGTAAAGCCTTTACTGTGAAAATACAATAGTATATATAGAGTAATGTAAATGGTATGTGAGGTAAAGCCTTTACTGTGAAAATACAATAGTATATATAGAGTAATGTAAATGTTATGTGTGGTAAAGCCTTTACTGTGAAAATACAATAGTATATATAATGTAAATGTTATGTGAGGTAAAGCCTTTACTGTGAAAATACAATAGTATATATAGAGTAATGTAAATGTTATGTGAGGTAAAGCCTTTACTGTGAAAATACAATAGTATATATAGAGTAATGTAAATGTTATGTGAGGTAAAGCCTTTACTGTGAAAATACAATAGTATATATAGAGTAATGTAAATGGTATGTGAGGTAAAGCCTTTACTGTGAAAATACAATAGTATATATAGAGTAATGTAAATGTTATGTGAGGTAAAGCCTTTACTGTGAAAATACAATAGTATATATAGAGTAATGTAAATGTTATGTGAGGTAAAGCCTTTACTGTGAAAATACAATAGTATATATAGAGTAATGTAAATGTTATGTGAGGTAAAGCCTTTACTGTGAAAATACAATAGTATATATAGAGTAATGTAAATGTTATGTGTGGTAAAGCCTTTACTGTGAAAATACAATAGTATATATAGAGTAATTTAAATGGCAAAGGGTTAATTCCATATATTTTAAATATTTCTAAAAAAAAAGACAATGGGGTAGTAAGTATTTGTGGTAGATTTAGGCTGCAATTTCTCTCAGATCAAATGGTTTCTGCGAGGTTTGGCTCAAACATACACCAGACTACCACAACAACAACACTATCACCACCACCTCACAAACTACAATACCACAATACAACCACAACACCAGCACAACATCTCCACCACACCACCACCACAACAATAACTCCACCACAATAGCAATAACTGTAATAATTGTTTACAAATTATTTTTAACCCCCCAAAGTAATGTTAGAATTGTATTGTTCCTGACACATATTCCTCTCCCCCACCATTATGTTCCTTAATAATGGTTTACATGCTGTTGTTGTTGTTGTGGCGTTGGTGGTAGCTTTATTATGTTTCATGTTTACCTCAGTCTCTCTCTCTCTATCTGTCTTTCTCTTATACTCTCCCAGTTCCCCCCCCTCTCTCTCTCCCTCTCCCTCTCTCTCTCTCTCTATATATATATATATATATCCATCCTCCTCTCTCTCCATCCCTCCCACCACAACCCCTCCCTCTCTATCCATCCCTCCCACCACAACCCCAGTCCTCTATCTTTCCCTCTCTGTTACTCTTCAATGTTATGATTCTCAATACTGTCCTGACATGTATTTCGTTGTGTGTACATACATCTGGAGGTGTGTTAGAGGAGGTTGGGTGGTGTGTGTACATACATCTGGAGGTGTGTTAGTGGAGGTTGGGTGGTGTGTGTACATACATCTGGAGGTGTGTTAGAGGAGATTGGGTGGTGTGTGTACATACATCTGGAGGTGTGTTAGAGGAGGTTGGGTGGTGTGTGTACATACATCTGGAGGTGTGTTAGAGGAGATTGGGTGGTGTGTGTACATACATCTGGAGGTGTGTTAGAGGAGATTGGGTGGTGTGTGTACATACATCTGGAGGTGTGTTAGAGGAGGTTGGGTGGTGTGTGTGTACATACATCTGGAGGTGTGTTAGAGGAGGTTGGGTGGTGTGTGTACATACATCTGGAGGTGTGTTAGAGGAGATTGGGTGGTGTGTGTACATACATCTGGAGGTGTGTTAGAGGAGATTGGGTGGTGTGTGTACATACATCTGGAGGTGTGTTAGAGGAGATTGGGTGGTGTGTGTACATACATCTGGAGGTGTGTTAGAGGAGATTGGGTGGTGTGTGTACATACATCTGGAGGTGTGTTAGAGGAGATTGGGTGGTGTGTGTACATACATCTGGAGGTGTGTTAGAGGAGATTGGGTGGTGTGTGTACATACATCTGGAGGTGTGTTAGAGGAGGTTGGGTGGTCTGTGTACATACATCTGGTGGTGTGTTAGAGGAGGTTGGGTGGTGTGTATACATACATCTGGAGGTGTATTAGAGGAGGTTGGGTGGTGTGTATACATACATCTGGAGGTGTGTTAGAAAAGGTTGGGTGGTGTGTATACACACATCTGGAGCTGTGTTAGAGGAGGCTGAGTGGTGTGTATACATACATCTGGAGCGGCGTTAGAGAAGGTTGGGTGGTGTGTTTTCGTACATCTTGAGGTGTGTTAGAGGTGGTGTGGAGTGTCTATATACATCTGGAGGTATGTTAGAGGAGGCTGGGTGGTGTGTATACATACATCTGGAGCGGTGTTAGAGAAGGTTGGGTGGTGTGTTTTCATACATCTTGAGGTGTGTTAGAGGTGGTGTGGAGTGTTAGGCTGGGTGGTGTGGGGGATGGTGTCTATATATTTATTTTTATTATTTTTGCAAAAAAACACAAGCATGACCAATATTAAATTTGTATGTATATGCCGCAGTATAACCGCAGTGCAATGACTGAAACCTGTAAACAAATAATATGTATTTATGTGTGTGTGTGTGGTGTTAAAATATATATTTATGTGTGCGTGTGTGGTGTTAAAATATGTATTTGTGTGCGTGTGTGTGGTGTTAAAATATATATTTATGTGTGTGTGTGTGTGGTGTTAAAATATATATTTATGTGTGTGTGTGTGTGGTGTTAAAATATATATTTATAAATAACCTCAAACTGATAGTTGAATAAGTCCCCAGTCAACCAAATATATATAATACACACACTATCTGACACTGACACTCATTCACACGCTCACACACACACATCTCACATTCACACACTCACACACACATTCACATGCTCACACACACACACATTCACATGCTCACACACACACATCTCACATTCACACACTCACACACACATTCACATGCTCACACACACACACATTCACACGCTCACACACACACATCTCACATTCACACACTCACACACACATTCACATGCTCACACACACACACACACACATTCACATACTCACACACACACATTCACACGTTCACACACACATCACAGTCACACACTCACACACACACACACATTTCACACTCACAGTACCAGTGAACCGAATATGTATATTACACACATATATCCCTTCACACGTGAAGTCCCAGTGAACTGAATATAATACACACACACATTCATACACACCATCACACATTCATACACACCATCACACAAACACACACACACTGTCTCTCACACTCACTCCCTCTTACACACACAGTCACATACATACTCTCTCACACACACACAGACATTAACAGCACTAGCTTTACACTATTAACATTACATTGTTACCAACGTCATATTACATAATTTGTGAGAGTAGCTTGATGCTGACTAACTTATTTATAATTTAACTTGGTTTATAGTTAACCCTTCAGCATTTAAACCAGCCATATCCGGCCAGAATTCTCTCACCTTTTTGTGTTCAAACCGGCTGTAACTGGCTACTCGTACTAATATTAGGGTATTTTTCTCAAAATAAATAATATCAAAATCTCATAGATTCAATATTATGTGAGGTAAAGCCTTTACATGGAAAATACAATAGTAAATATAATAGTATATATAGACTAATGTAAATACTAAAGGGTTAATGTATTTATGGTCCTGTAGCTATCTTCTGAGACGGCCACCGTAACTCCTGATGAAATTGTAGGGGTGCCACATTGACAAATAGTATTTCTAGGGCATTTTATAAACCTAGCGGAGCCCATTTCCTCTCCCCACGTCTGAATACGGCAGATTTCTTCCACAGAAGGATAGAAAGAGTGAGAGATATAAAAGAATTGACTCCAGTACTTAACTGGTATTTATTTTTCTTGACTTTAAATACATAAAAAACAAAGTTGACCTTGGCTGGATTTGAACTCAGAGAGCAGAAGGTTGGAATGAATGCCACACAGCCTTCTATCTGTTCTAACAGTTCTGCCAATCTGCCACCTATTATAGTTAATAGCTTAAAACTAAGCCAACCAGTCATATCTTTGTCATTTCAGTTGAAAAAAATACAAACAAAAAATTATACACCTCTCTCTCTCCCTCTCTTTTCCCTCCTCTTTCTCTCTCTCTTTTCCCTCCTCTTTCTCTCTCTCGCTCTCTTTTCCCTTCTCTTCCTCTCTCTCCCTCTCTTTTCCCTCCTCTTTCTCTCTCTCGCTCTCTTTTCCCTTCTCTTCCTCTCTCTCCCTCTCTTTTCCCTCTTCCTCTTTCATTCTATTTTTATCATCTTTCTTATCTATTACCCAGACAGCTCATTACAAAAGTATGAATGATTCAACATTAAACTGGATAATAGACATCTTCTTTGCACATCTATTTGTATTTAACCAAGCATGCATAACCAATATACATATACACACACACACACACATATATATATATATATATACTAACATGCATCCATCCATATCTATTTCTTTCTCTCCCCCTCTCTCATATATGTGTGCATACACACACACACACACACACACACACACACACACACACACACACACACACACAGATAGAGGTGGATTCCTGTTGTATATTGGGAGGTGAGCACAGTTAACAAAGGTACTCAATACATTAGTAGAGTATAGGCATCTGGAATCTAGACAGGCAATCTAAACAAGCAAAAGAATTAGTGAATGGTGTAGCGGTGTAGAACAACACCAACCATAGTAAAATAAACATTGACTAAAAACAAAAGCAGCACCGCATGAATGATAAGAAACCTGACAATAGACTATACTAACATATGAATCTTGGGGTGGACCCTTTAGCATTTAAACCGGTCATATCCGGCCAAAGTTTTCTCACCTTTCTCTTCAAACTGGCTGTAACTGGCCACTCATACTGATGTTAAGGTAATTTTCTCAAAATAAATATCAAAATGTCATAGATTTGATATTATGTGAGATTTTATGTAAGGTAAAGTCTTTACTACAAAAATACAATAATATATATAGAGTAATGTAAATGCTAAAGGGTTAAAGTAAGCTACTAGGTGTCCAGGTGTGTGTGTGTATGTATATATATATATATATATATATATATATATATATATATATAGATAACTCCGACACAAAATCTACAGCTCAGTAGTTACCGATTATGTTGATCTTTTCTTCTTTTCGGGTTATAGCTACTGTCTCTATCAGAGAGTGGGATTGGCTTAGTGCACTGTCTTTCCTCACTTTAAAAAGAATCTTCATGCACAGGCATTGCACGATAGCATTAATTGATAATTATTATTAATGTTATATCGTGCAATGGCCATACTCGATAATGAGGGGGCAGCCATCATGTATATATATATATATAAATAGATATGTAAATGCATTCATAACATTCACTCACAAATGAAGAAGATCCCATTAAGGGTGAAAGCAGCGATTCTTTGCCTAAACTTTAATCTGTTATTTTGATAAGTATTTGCTCTAGGGTTCTTATATATTTGATATATATTTATCCTTATCGAGCCCTCTTTGGATTTTAGTCTTCACATTTATTATTATTACTATATATGTATATATATATAGTAATGAAAGTACTCAACATTGTAGTAGAGATTTATATATGCTTTATTAAAGCCAAGCTCGGGGTTGATAAAATAAAGTACCAGGAATAAACTGGGTTGATATAATTGACTTTACCCCCTTCACCTTGCAAGTTGTTGGTCTTGTACCAATATTACAATTACTAACATTTCTAATCATACAAAAACTGTCTGGTTCACCCCACCCTCACCTCACATAGTTTTATGTTTTGGGTTTTTGTTGGTTTGTTTTATAACATTACACTGCATTATTGTTGCAGTTGTTGTTTACTCACTCACTATATGTTTGTCCCTTTCCTTCTAATCCACAGATTCTTCAACTAAGCTGAATGAACCTTATTTCACTTGTAAGTAATCTTCTCTTATTAACTCCTTACCTTTATTATTTTACTTTTTTCCCCCACCCCTTCCAAAAAAACAAAAAAAAAGTAAAAAAATAGCCCCTACTTCTTTGCACCTTAACCCTTACTTTTTAGGGATTTTTTCCATTTCCCTCCTAAAAAAATCTTCAAAAAAAAGTAACAACCCCTACTTCTTTGCAATTCCCTAACCCTTATTTTTTAGGGTTTTTTCCCCTTCCCCCTCCTAAAAACAACAAAAAAATAAATAAAAAATAACAACCCCTACACCTTTGCAATTCCCTAACCCTTATTTTTTTTTATTTACCACCAAATTAAAAATTTTGTTTGTTTTTATTGTCATTGTTATTGTTGTTATGGTTGTTTGTAATCGATGTTGTAATTGTTGTGTCATCTCTCGGGAGAGGAGGGGGTCACTTCTCTCTCTCCACTCCCACCCCATCATTTATTTACTGTAGGGGGTTGTGGTAGGTATGAGATGGATGAGAGGGATTGGGGGTAAATTTTCTCCCCACCTTTATTTTTTTTCAATCTATCTATTTATCAATGTTGTCTTTTTTGTTTTTCTTCCTCAATTCTCCCCCACCCCATTTTCATATTATGACAATTTTTTCATATTTTCTTTTCTTTAATTTTCTTCTCTTCTTTCTTTCATTTTTTCTTCTTCTTTTAATTAAAATTTTTTGTTTTATTCATTTTCATATCTTAGTTTAAAAAATGAAAATAAACGTGTGTATGTATCTATATAGTGTGTGTGTGTGTTTTTTGCACGTGTTCCCTATGTGTGTGTGTGTGCATAGATATATTTATATATATATATATACATATATATATATATATACTTATATATGTATGTATATATTTATTTATATGTGTATGTATATATATATATATAAAATAGGAAAAATTATGAATTTTATAAAATTTCTTTTCTGCAATGTACAAAAAAATCTATAGCACTGGCTGTCTATTATCATACCATTCCATGATATTTCATATCATTCCGTGCCATACCATAAACATATCATACCATGTCATACCATAATATTTTGAAACAATAATAATTCTTTGGTTTTCATAATCCTCATATCAACTCGACATTGTAAATTTGGTGTTTGTGATTTTAGTCACTATTTGTCTGCTAACTAATTATTGACTAAATTCCTAATTAGTAACAAATAGTTGTGTTTAGTTACTGTACTTACTTTCGAGTTAATACTTTGTTTGACAAGGGCCAAAACACTTGCATGAAGGGGGTTTCTTCTCTTAAGACCTTTTGCTGGCCAGCTCTCCTTAGAGTTTCTTACTAACTACTACAATTACTTGCTATCAGATCAGACTGTTTGTAAGAAGTATCTTAGATAGTTCATTGGCTTTAATATATAGAAACTACATAATATGACAGCTGTAGCCTGATAATGACTGTCTTCCCCATTTGGTGACTGTTGTGGTCTGTCATACAAACTATCTAATATGGAAGCTGTAGCCTGATAATGTCTGTCTCCCCCATTTGGTGACTGTTGTGGTCTGTTGTAGAAACTACATAATATGACAGCTGTAGCCTGATAATGACTGTCTTCCCCATTTGGTGACTGTTGTGGTCTGTTGTAGAAACTATATAATATGGCAGCTGTCGCCTGATAATGACTGTCTTCCCCATTTGGTGACTGTTGTGGTCTGTTGTAGAAACTACATAATATGACAGCTGTAGCCTGATAATGACTGTCTTCCCCATTTGGTGACTTGTGGTCTGTTGTAGAAACTACATAATATGACAGCTGTAGCCTGATAATGACTGTCTTCCCCATTTGGTGACTGTTGTGGTCTGTCATAGAAACTATCTAATATGGCAGCTGTAGCCTGATAATGTCTGTCTCCCCCATTTGGTGACTGTTGTGGTCTGTTGTAGAAACTACATAATATGACAGCCGTAGCCTGATAATGACTGTCTTCCCCATTTGGTGACTGTTGTGGTCTGTCATAGAAACTATCTAATATGGCAGCTGTAGCCTGATAATGACTGTCTTCCCCATTTGGTGACTTGTGGTCTGTTGTAGAAACTACATAATATGACAGCTGTAGCCTGATAATGACTGTCTTCCCCATTTGGTGACTGTTGTGGTCTGTCATAGAAACTATCTAATATGGCAGCTGTAGCCTGATAATGACTGTCTTCCCCATTTGGTGACTTGTGATCTGTTGTAGAAACTACATAATATGACAGCTGTAGCTTGATAATGTCTGTCTCCCCATTTGGTGACTGTTGTGGTCTGTTGTAGAAACTACATAATATGACAGCTGTAGCCTGATAATGACTGTCTTCCCCATTTGGTGACTGTTGTGGTCTGTTGTAGAAACTACATAATATGACAGCTGTAGCTTGATAATGTCTGTCTCCCCCATTTGGTGACTGTTGTGGTCTGTCATAGAAACTATCTAATATGGCAGCTGTAGCCTCATAATGACTGTCTTCCCCATTTGGTGACTATTGTGGTCTGTTGTAGAAACTATCTAATAT
Source organism: Eledone cirrhosa (assembly GCA_964016885.1). NCBI lineage: Eukaryota > Metazoa > Mollusca > Cephalopoda > Octopoda > Eledonidae > Eledone > Eledone cirrhosa. Next base: position 55,378,930 of record OZ024749.1, on the reverse strand, counting down.
GGCAGCTGTAGCCTGATAATGTCTGTCTTCCCCATTTGGTGACTGTTGTGGTCTGTTGTAGAAACTATCTAATATGGCAGCTGTAGCCTGATAATGACTGTCTTCCCCATTTGGTGACTGACCAATAATTTATTTATTTATTTTATTTTCTTGTTTTTTTTTGGTGCGGGCTATGGCAAATTGATTAAATCAACGCCAGTGCATTACTGGTATTGTATTTTATTGATCCTGTGAGGATGAAAGGCAAAGCTAACCTCAGCAGGGTTTGAACTTAGGGAGACACAACTCTGTGCCACAAAGCATGTTATCTGACGCTCTGCCAATCCTGCCAATCCAACATGCTAACATTAAGATTAATTTAGTGCTGTTGTTGTTTAGCCCTAGGTCATCCTTGATCAACCAGACCTATAACACATTATGGTTTATCTCTAAATACATTATCAAGTGGCTTTTATTCTTTTCTTTTAAGATGATATAGTGTGATTTCAGGGAAATTTGTCTGCCATTCCCAGCATTTCAGCTATCATTATCCCATTTTTTTTGGTAATTTCAGGCTTTGCGTATCTAGGACTATCTTATATACAATGCATACATCCCTTATTTTATTTTATTTATTTTTTCAAAGATTGTATAGATGATATGATTTGAAAGAAATTTTTGCTGCTGTTTCTAGTAGGTCACAAGCCTGGCCATGTAAAGTCTCCCTACACAGCATATCAGTCTTATAGTTGGTTGATTTCATTAGCTGCTGCCACATCTGATTAATTAGATGTTAATCACCTTCAACAAATTCTCTTCCATTGTCACAGATGAAGACCAGATAACTTCTTTTTTTAAATTGTTTTTTTTTTTAACTTCTATTTTGTTATATGGCTAGTTGCCAATGTGGCGAGTTACCAGTGTGGCTTGTTGGCTAGTTGGCAATGTGGCTAGTTGGCTATGTGGCGAGTTACCAGTGTGGCTTGTTGGCTAGTTGGCAATGTGGCTAGTTGGCTATGTGGCTAAGTGGCTAGTTGGCAATGTGGCTAGTTGGCTATGTGGCGAGTTACCAGTGTGGCTTGTTGGCTAGTTGGCAATGTGGCTAGTTGGCTATGTGGCTAAGTGGCTAGTTGGCAATGTGGCTAGTTGGCTATGTGGCGAGTTACCAGTGTGGCTTGTTGGCTAGTTGGCAATGTGGCTAGTTGGCTATGTGGCTAAGTGGCTAGTTGGCAATGTGGCTAGTTGGCAATGTGGCTTGTTGGCAATGTGGCTAGTTGGCAATGTGGCTTGTTGGCTAGTTAATACTACGGTTGAGAGGAAAGGTGCTCCTGAACTTTGTACGGCCAAGCTAGAATAGTGAGATAGATCCTAAGAGAGGACAGAGTGTATATATTGAAAGTGTATATATATAGTGAGGTTTCATATTATGTTCTCCATAACTTTGTTCTGACTGGGTGCCTTTGCTGCAGCATGGACTGGGTGCATTATTTGTGCCAGCAGCTCTAGAGAGGTTGTCTAACTGGAGTTAGTTATATAATCTTGTCTGTGTAGCTGTGTATGTATGTGTTTGTGATGGCTATATGTGTGTGTGTAACCATGTGTTTTTATGTGGCTGTACATGTATGTGTATCCGTGTGTGTGTGTGTTCATATATCCTTGTGTGTGTGTGTTCATATATCCTTGTGTGTGGGTTTTGCATTGTTTTTGTATATTTTTTCAAATCATTATCCAAAAGTCAGTATTAATGATGCATTGTTGTTGTTTAGCCCTAGGTAAGCCGTAATCATGTAAACCTATGGTCAAAAGTATTCCAACTGTGACCATCCCTTCCTATATGCAGGGACTCTAGTACTACATTATCCAACATGTCCATCTTCTAAAATGGTATGCTGTGTGATTTGAGGGAGAGTTCTCAGTTCTAATCCCACCGAGGTTAGCTTTGCTTTTCATCCTTAAGGGCTCAATAAAATAAAGTACCAGTAATGCACTGGGGTCGATTTAATCGACTTTCCCCTCTCCTTCAAATTGCTGGCCTTGTGCCTATAGTAGAAATAATTATTATTGTTATCATTATTATCATCATTAAGGGCATTGATTTGGCAGTATCAGTAGAGCGTCGGACAACAGGCTTTGTGGCATAGAGTTACATCCCTTTATATTCTCAGTTGAAATCCTGCTGAGGTTAGCTTTGTTATCCTTCGAAGGGTGATAAAATAAAGTACCAGTCACACACTGGGATCTATTTAATCACCCCCCCCCCCCCCAGATTGTTGGCCTTGTGCCTAAATCAGAAACCATTATTACTGAGTTCAAATCCCGCCGAGGTTAACTTTGCCTTTCATCCTTACGGGGTCGATAAAATAAAGTACCAGTAATGTACTGGGTAATTGCTGGCCTTGTGCCTAAAGTAGAAACAATTATTATTATTACTACTATCATCATCATCACCATCATTATTAACCACCATTGTCTCCTATATTTGGGCCCTAGTGGCCAATAAAGGAACCGTTATTACTACTACTACTATCATTATTATTATTACTACTATTATCATTATTATTACTACTACTACTACTACTACTATTATTATTATTACTACTACTACTACTACTATTATTATTACTACTAATACTACTACTATTATTATCATTATTATTCACAGGGCTCACGTTAAGGAAACATTAAAGACAGTACAATACTATGCAGTGTGGGGGGGT
>OZ024749.1:55353939-55376034 GCA_964016885.1 Eledone cirrhosa | reverse complement strand
CACATCTGCCCAGCTGGCTCATAGTCCAAACGGATGGACCCGGTGGCCTACATCAGCCTAGCAGTACCCAGTCATGAGGCAGGCAGACAGACAGGCAGTCAAACAGGCAGACAGGCACACAGGCAGGCAGACAGACAGACAAGGCAAATCAGGCACAGAGACAGAGAGACGGGCTCACCATGTCATTGCCAGCCAGCCATCGGCAATGGTGGGCAAATCACATGTCACAGCAGTGGTGGTGGTGGTGGTGGTGGTTCTCGTGGTGGTTATGTTGGAGCAGACATGGTTGTGGTGGTGGTGGTGGTGGTGGTGGTACTGTTACTGGTGATGGTGATGGTATTGGTGGTGTGATGATGCTGGTGATGATAACAGTGCTGGTTTCAGTGTTTGCAGCTGTGGTTGTAGTAGTAGTAATAGTAGTAATAGTAGTAGTGGTAGTAGTAGGAGTGGTGTTACAGCTTTTGGCAAGTGCATATTCAAAATAAAACTTTAAAAAAAAAAGAACAAAACACACTCATACACACATGCTCACACATATTCACACACACACACTTATACCAAAAGTATTTTTTGTTCCCACACGTGCTACTACAACTACTATTACTACTACTGCTACCATTACTACTGCTACTACTACTACTACTCCTAGCTTGGCAACTTGGCCTTTATAAAACATACATTGCTCACAGTTTCTATGCATTGCTACAGCTTCTTGTAACCCCCTTTTTTTTATCTTGAAACGGGCATGCAGCCATGAATGTATGTTTGTGTGTGCTTCATACACACCTATATATAAATGTGTATGTATATATACATATATTTATATATCCGTATATGTAGTTGATGGATGAGAGAAAAGAGTACACCTTACCAAAGTAGAGTTTAATATTCATTTTATTATTGCTAAGTAGTGCGTCTTTTACTCTGGAGTTTCACCTGCCTACATACAGGATGATCAGACAATACAGTCTTGGCTGATGATCCTGTGAGTGTGCTGGTGAAACTCCTGTCTAACAGGACTCGCTATTTAGTCATAGTAAATGAATATATATATATAAATATATACAGAGTGTCTGTGGTGCAAAAACCAGAAAGACTACAAATTGTAATAGTACTCAATGCATGATGAAATACAGAGTGGATATATTAATGTAGTAAAGGTTTGACCACAAGCTCTGTAAGTTCAGCTTGTGACCTCTGCAGGCTTCTTCAGGAAATATCTCTGATGAAACTTGGGGAGGTTGCATGCTGAAACCACTGAGCCTACAGTCATACCTTTATGCCATTAATATATGTAAATATAATTGTGTATTGATAGGCCAAATTATTTCCTCATACCTAAAGATTTCTTGCAGTTGACATAAGTCTAAACATATTCATGTGTCTGAAATGATTATATCAAACTCTCTGAAGACTGAGTCCATTTGACAAACTTCAGCTGCACGAAACCTTTAGGTATGAGGAAATAATCTGAGCTACCAACACATTATTATTCAATGTTCAACTCATCTTTAAGACTGGTGTATATAGATATTACCAGACTCAATACATCTTTAAGACTGGTGTATATAGATATTACCAGGCTCAATACATCTTTAAGACTGGTGTATATAGATATTACCAGGCTCAATACATCTTTAAGACTGGTGTATATAGATATTACCAGACTCAATACATCTTTAAGACTGGTGTATATAGATATTACCAGGCTCAATACATCTTTAAGACTGGTGTATATAGATATTACCAGGCTCAATACATCTTTAAGACTGGTGTATATAGATATTACCAGGCTCAATACATCTTTAAGACTGGTGTATATAGATATTACCAGGCTCAATACATCTTTAAGACTGGTGTATATAGATATTACCAGGCTCAATACATCTTTAAGACTGGTGTATATTGAGCACATTGAATTTTGAATCGCAAAAACTAGACAAATGAGTGTGTGTATACAGGATAATACATATGTGCATGTATATAAGTGAGTTAGTGTATATGTATGACTTGTGCGTATATCCTTAAGAAGCACAATTTTAACTATTAATAATAAAGAGCTATCTGATGAGCTATCGATTCCAGAGTTGGACGTAATCAATACTGATCGTACCATGAGGTGATCGATCACAAAATACGCGTCACATGTGAATAAACATGATGATGCTTTATTGATACTTCATTCCTGCTCATTGATATATATATATTATTAATGTTATATATATTAGTATTATATATATATATATTCACCGTGCTAGCTTAGAAAAACAGACGTAAAAACGATGATGATATGAGTGTGTATGTATGTATGTATATGTACTTGTATATATATATATATAGTTATAAGTGTGTATGTATGTATATGTACTTGTATATGTATATATATATATATATATATATATATATATATAGTTATAAGTGTGTATGTAAAAATATAAATATCACACACATTGATACAAACATGGTTGATAACCTGTTATTACAATTATTATTATTATTACTACTTTTAATTATGTTAGAAATCACCAGCCACTGCTTAACCTTACAATTAAATTTAAATTCTAAAAAAAAAAATGAAATAAATCTGAGAAAAATCTGAACTCACAGATTAACAAATCTACCTGAGACATGCCATTTTCTGTCCAATTGCTTCTGTTACCTGTTTGCCTGATGCCAATTCTGCCATTCTAATTGCCCTAACTATATAAACATGTGTATATTTATTATATATATATATATATATATGTTAAGCCTCATCATAAAACGCTTTGTGTTCTATTTTCATATCTTTGATGCAGTCTGTGTATGTATGTAAGTGTGTATGACTGAATATGCATGTGTATGTATGTATGTGTATGATTGTATATGTGTGTGTTATGTATGTATGTATTTATATATGCATTTATGAGTATCTACGTTTATATATATAATGAAATGAAAATTATTATGTATAGTGCTCAGGTGCACTATATCTCATTAAATGTTTGTATGAATGCATATATATATATATATATATATATATATGTATCTATGTGTATATATATATATATATATGTGTGTGTGTGTGGCCTAGTGGTAAGTGTGTTGAACTTAAAATCATAATGTCATGGGTTCGATTCCTGGGTTGCGTGTTGTGTTCTTGAGCAAAACTCTTCATTTCACGTTGCTCCACTATACTCAGCTGAAAATGAGTACCAGCAATATCTGGGGGGTTTAACACTGTGCTGGACTGGTGTCCTGTCCTCCTTGTAGTCTTGTACTCTCAGTTACTTCATGCCACAAAACCAGGATGAACACTGGCCTGATCACCCTCCTGGCTTGAGACAAACTTTACAAAGTTTTATATATATATATATATATATATATATATATACATTTGTGTATATAGATATGTATGTATATCTTGTTTGTGTATGCATATGTGTGTGTGTCTGTGAGAGAGAGTGCGTGTAAAGGCATGTGCATATATTTCTATGTGTGTGTGTGTGTATGAGCGTGCACATATATATGTGTGTGTATGTGTGTGAGAAAGCGTGTATATGAATATATATATTTGTGTGTATATATGTATGTATATGCGTATGTTTCAATGCTATTATCTTAAAACTGATTTCAACCTACATGCATTTCTGTCATGGCTGCTCACAACTGTTATGCACAAGCCACTCCCCTCCCTTCATGTTTGGTTTATTCACTGATTTAGTTGTTCTATACACACATGCACATATACACATGTACATATTTACATGCAGACGTATTTATATGTATACATTATGTATATGTATACATAATGTATTTGTGTATATATGTATATACACAAATACACATGTACATTCAATTATTTATATATATATATATATATATATATATATTTAAATACACACATATTTATACATACAGGTGTATTTGTATGTATACACAAATACACTCACATACATTCACTTATATATATACATATATATATATATTTACACACACACACACACACATACATACACATATACGTATCCATACATATGTGTGAGTGTACCACTTTACAAAGTGTACTGGATGCATTTTGTAAAGTGTTTGGCGATGGGAAGAGTTTGGCCATTAAAACCATACCAAAGTGTATGATAATAAGTATGGCATGGTCCTTAGATCTGTCTAGTTTCAGAACATGGCAGCCCAAGCCAGCATGGATGAATAAAAAAAATGGAATGATGATCTCAGACCTCATTTACTTACCAAATGAGGTGGATCTTATCAAATTGGACCAAGGAAACAATGTTTCCATTAGTCTTTTCATTGCAGAGACTATCTACCTGCCAGTCGCAATTCCTGGTAGAAAGAACTACATGATATAAAGTGTCTTGCTCAAGAACATAATGCATCGCCTGGTCTTGAAATTGAATTGACAACCTCACAATTGTGAATCCAATTCTCTAACCACTAAGCCACAGGCTTTCATTAGCAGGAATGGCTAATGGAGATATGATGATGATGATGATGATGTATGTATTTACAACAGCAAAAACAAGAAGCATGTTAAGGCCATTTTCTCTCTGCTAAAGCAGGAGTAAGCTTTCCAAGGACCCCCATCACATACTTTATACTCATCATGCGACCCTTTTTATGGCTGGTTGCACTTCCTGACACCAACCCTTTTAACTGCCTTTTGCAACATGTAAGGATGTTGTGCACCTATTCTAAATCTGATACACACATACACATACTTATGTGTCTCTATATATATATATATATATATACATATATATGTATTTGTGTGTCATCGAAGACAATTTATGCTTTCCTACCTTCCTTTCTCCCTGTTCCACGCCCATCCCCCTCCCACACATACTTACTTCTTTACAACAACAACACTTAACTGTTCCTTCCTATCCACTCCCTTCCATTCCACCTTGTTGCCTGTATTATAAAAATTGCTTCCAAGTTTTTTATCCCCCTCCCTTTGCATTGAATGGTTGTTTTCATTAGAACTTAAAAGTAAATATTCCAATGTTGTACTCTATACTCCTATTTGCCTCTCTACTCTCTAATTTAATTCTACATTATCTACACCTCTTTTTTCTTTTTATCTGCTTTAAAAATAATTCTTCTCTTTCTCATTCTTTCTTTGATTTTCGTCTATTTATTTTCTTCCTCTAGTTTTTCCTACTTCCCTTCTTCAATTCTTTTTCTTCTTCTTTGAGCTTCTTCCTTCCCCCTCCCTTCTTGTTATCCCATCTCCTACTATCTAATGGTAGTAACATTATCATCAATATTTGATAACCCTAGAATATATATATATATATATGTGTGTATACATATGTTTCCCTTCCCTCCCAAAGTACCGATGGTGATTGCTAACACAAAATACTTAGCAATAAAAAAAAAAATAGAAATTCATTACTCACCTCCATCCTATCCCACCCCCATTAAATCCTACCCCGCCTCAGCCCTATTAAAAAAGCCTGTCTGGGAAGTCAGTAACCCCATTTCAGTACTGATTTGGTCTATATAGACCCATCCAACCTTTGCTAATACAGAAAGCTGACATTATAACAGCAATGGTGCTAATGATGATGATGATGATGATGATGATATATATATATATATATAGTACAAGTCAACAGGTTATAATTCACTTCATTTATTCATAGTCACTGTTATATATATTTCGGTGCTAAGTGTTATGCAACAGCTATAACCCCATCAGACAGCTAGAAGTTAAACATAAAGAGGAAATAAAGCTTGCTTCTGTTGTTTCGATTCATTAATATCTTCTGGGCTGATATTTGGTGGTGTTCTCTGAAAGCACCAGTGACATATATATATATATATATATATATATATATATATACACATAAATAGGCATACATTCATCATATGCCCTGGATGTTTAATACTAAGAATCTGCCATATCTATTAAAAGGTGATTAACTTTCCTCGTATGTGAGTAGTAACCCTTTTAATTTTTAATATTTGTGCGAGATTGCGACGTGTGTGTTTGTCTGTGTGTGTGTTTGTCTGCGTGTGTGTGTGCATTTGTGCGTGTATATGTACACACATAACAATCTCTTGATTTTAAGAATGTGATTTGTGTATCTTCTGTTTTTGTCTTTTCGGATATAAGACCCTGGTGAATGTAGATCACGTGTATATTGTAGCATACATCCATATATATATATATATATATATATATATATATGTCTGTATATATATGTTTGTGTGTGTGTATATATGTGTGTGTGTCTATATATGTTTGAATGTGTATATATGTGTGTATGTGTATATATTTATCATATACATATAATTTCTGTAAAGAGATATTTTAGTTTTGTTATATCTCATATATTTACTTAGTTCTTCATATTTCACTTTTAATTTACTCACAATTTTTCTTTACTGTAATCATTACTTTCCTTTTGATCCAATTATTTGTCCTTTTTATGGGTGGGTAGGAGGGAACCCCTTGGTGGGGTCCTGTATTGGTGTAGTGTCTTTGTCTCTGTCAGTGTTAATTTAGGAATAAAATATAACTATATAGACAACTGTATATATGTAATTATTTACAGAAATACATGTCCCAGTAGAATGTGTGTGTGTATATATATATATATATATATATATATATATATATATATGCACATATATATATATATATATATATATATATATATATATATATATACATATATATATTCGCGGGGACATAGAAATAGTCGGGCTGGATACCCGATCATTCGGTTAAACCACTGGGAGTGAAGTACCCCTAGCCTTTGTCAGGGCATTCTTCTAGGAGAAGGCAACTCAGAAAACTGGGATAACTCCGACATAAAACCTGCGGCTCTGTAGTTACCGATGATGTTGATCTTTTCTTCTTTTCGGGTTATAGTTACTGTCGCTCAGAGAGTGGGATTGGCTCAGTGCACAGTCTTTCTTCACTTTAAAAAATCTTTGCGCACAGGCATTGCACGATGGAATTAATTAATAATTACTAATAATGGTATATCATGCAATGGCCATACTCGATAACGAGGGGGCAGCCATCATATATATATATATATATATATGCGCAAACTGTTTTGCATATATTTTGTCTATATAATCTAAAAACTCTAAACTTTATTGAGCATTAATTTAGAATTCTGCGTTTGAATGCATTTCTAGATATATTTTAATCATACACACACTTTCCCCTTCATATTTTGTCCCTACTTACTCTTTCTTCTTCAAGTTACAATTTTTGTTTGTATGTATTGTTTGTTATGCTGTTGTTTTGTTGTTTTTTTTTACTTCTCATTTTTTAATGGGTATTTTTAAATGCGTGTCATGAGTGTCTAAAATAATTTGCCCTTCCTATGTTTTGCACTAGGCATGTCCAGAAATAGCAATTCCAGCCTCATATCCAGTCCGTTGTCTCCTTATCTTCAAAATCGAGGAATTGTTGAACCCTACCTGAAAAGTGAGATATTTCATTTTCCTTTCCCTGTATTGAGAGATAGCATGAATGGCTGAGTTGATAGATTTCAGAGCAGCCGGCTGAAACGGTCAGTGATTTTTGTGTCCAGTCACTGGGTCACTCAGCAGCTTGGTGTTGTTGTCTTCCTAACCACTTAGCTCTCAGTAGACTCCTGACCACATAGTCATAAGTTCCAACCTTGTTATATCTGTTGGGATTTATACCCTTCTCTCACCCCAATCTTATTAGTTTACTAGACCCTGTTTCCTGTTTGTCTCAAGTTATATCTAGTTGAAGAATAAGGAATGAACGCCACTTCGCAGTTGAGTGGTTTTTGCTATAAAAATAGATACATCAAGTTGTGTAAATTCCCCCCACATTCAATCCTTGGTATTCTGTGAAGATTTTTCTAATCAACAAACCCCCTATGTAGTTACTTATTCTGCTAAAAACAATAACCAAGTCTCCCTCAAATCATATCCTACCATCTTAAGTAAAAAAATGAGTACTTTAAATAATGTAGGTTTAGATGTACTCTTTAAAAAAAATGGGATGATTTTGTTTAGAATAACTTCCATTATAGGTTTGTTCAGGGTGGATAAGTGACTAAAAAGACATTGTGTAGCATTTGACATAAAAAAAATTATACAAACATATTATGTAGCTGATCTGGACTTTTACAAAATGCTGGGAGGGGTAAAGTTAATATAAAGAGTGGTGTGCTCATACACAGAGATGCTATAAAATAGGGTGAGGACCCTTAGAGATGGAAAAAGAAGCTGCCAATAAGAGGTTAATTACTGAAACACTTCCTGTGGTGGGGTTTCTTCAAAGAGTTTCTTCAGCTATTTACACACATCTAATTTTGTCAAAGTCTCCTATCTATTGTAGTTTAGAACAGCCAGACACCCTCACCATTAGGCCACATATCTGTACTACATAAACACACAACTATACTTCAACTCTATAAACATATTGATTGATTTCTATATTATGTCTCAGTTTCTGAACAATAGCTCTGTTAGTTGTAGGTTTACAATGATTCAATCATTAGTTAATTGTAGTTCTGATGGCTGGGAGTATATCTAACTCAAGGCAGAACAAATCTCTCAAGGGCCTTCATTCATAGAAGCAATCATGTTTTTCAGTTTGTTTTTTTGCTGTTATATGTCAGCTAGAGGTAGACACACACACACACAAACATACATACACATGCACACGAACATACATGATTTCTGCATAGTTTCTGCCCACCAAATTCCTCTTAGAAATTAGTGGCCAACCTAAGTGGTAGGAGACACTTAAACTGCTACCTGGTGGTATTGAATCCAGAATTATGTGATTGCAAAGTGGGACTTTTTAACCCCAGAGCCATGCTTGTGCCTCCAATTTTTCTATTTTTTTTTTTTGTTTTAATTTGTAAACTTTTTTTTCTTTGTTTCTTCTTCTTACTTTTATTATTATTATTGTTATTAAAAAGGTGGATTGGCACAGTCAGTAGAGCGTCGGACAATATAGTTATATCTTTACGGCCTATAGTTATATCTTTACGGCCTATAGTTATATCTTTACGGCCTATAGTTATATCTTTACGGCCTATAGTTATATCTTTACAGCCAATAGTTATCTTTACGGCCTATAGTTATATCTTTACGGCCTATATTATATCTTTACGGCCTATAGTTATATCTTTACGGCCTATAGTTATATCTTTACGTCCTATAGTTATATCTTTACGGCCTATAGTTATATCTTTACGGCCTATAGTTATATCTTTACGGCCTATAGTTATATCTTTACGGCCTATAGTTATATCTTTATGGCCTATAGTTATATCTCTTTAGGTTCTGAGTTCAAATCCTGCCAACGTTGCTTGTCAATAAAATAAAGTACCCGTGTTGCCAAGAGAGACCGTTATAACACCCCTGAGAGAGATCATATGATCTTTCTCACATATATAGGCATTGCTCTGCTACTTCAGAGCCACCTATGTTTTTACAATGGCAGTGCCCCAGCATGGCCACAGCCTGTTGGATAGAACACATAATAGTGTAATAGAGTAATGGGGTCGATTTAATTGACTTTCCCCTCCCCCAAAATTGCTGGCCTTGTGCCAAAATCAGAAACCATTATTATTATTATTATTATTATTGGGCAGTATCAGTAGAGCGTCAGACACAATGCTTCGTAGCACAGAGTCATAGCCCTTTACATTCTGAGTTCAAATCTCGCCACGGTTAGTTTTACCTTTCATACTTTTGGGCGTCGATAAAATAAAGTACCAGTAATGCACTGAGGGATCGATTTAATCAACCTTCCCCTTCTCCTTCAAATTGCTGGCCTTGTGCCTATATAAGAAACTGTTATTATTATGTATTTCCATTTGTCTCCACCTACCCTAAATCAGCACAACCCCTTCCCCCCTATTTTTGTCTTTTGTGCTTTTCTTTTAGTTCTCTCTTTGATTGTTGTTGTTGTTTTTCCTCTTCAGTTTTGTTTCCATTTCTTGCCAAGTGTCTTCCTGACACCTAAGGCAGTTATTATTATTATTATCATTATTATTATTTCTTTATCTAAACCTAGGTACCCAAATTTCTCTCCCTCTTCACTCTCTCTCTCTCTCTCTCTCTCGACATCCCATCCATGTCCCTCACCCATCAAATGAAAATCTCAAATAACAACAGTGTTCTCTGTTTCGTTAGATCTGAGCAATTTTCTACAAACCGTCTAATTGTTATTAATTGATATAATTTTTCTTCTTCTTTATATTGTTGTTGCTGTTGATCTTTTTTGAAAAAAAAAAACTGTTTTTCCTTATCTGCTTTTCTTTCTTTTCTGTTCTTCAATATTTTAACTCAGCTTCGACATTAAATTATAAAAAAAACAATAACAATAATAATAATAATAATAATAATTTCTTTATTTGCCACAAGAGTGACATATGAGAAGAAGACATTACAAGGACAAACTGCAAAAAAAAAATTTTTTTAATGAAAAAATAAAATAGAAAAAAAAATATAATAATAATAATAATATTCTATTTGCTTTCTTGAACAACCAGCTTTTTTTTTCTTTTCTCTTTTTTCTTTCTCTTTCTTTCTGAATCCTGCTTTGAAATGTTTTAAAGCTTTAACTAAAACAGAAGCTTTAATAATAGTAATAATTATTATTGTTATTATTATTGTTGTTATTATTATTGTTGTTACTGTTGTTGTTGTTCTCCTTGTTTATCATTCAGAATGTCCACCCATCCACCCCCAGTCCACCAACCTAACCCTACCTCCACCACAATAGTTCCAACAATTTGCTATTTCTGTCTATTTTTTCCCTTATTGCTCTCGCTATCAATTTGTTAACGTTCGTTCTTAACCAATCCTTTATTTATCCATTACTGGGTTGCTGTCTTTCTCTGCCACCACGGATAACTCTGCTTCTCCAGACCCACTCCACCCCCTTCTAATGCTCCCCCTCTCTGCCACACCACCCTCACTACCCACCTCCTTTTCCACAGTTTTGTGTGATACTTGCTATGTGCTAACTGGTTATGTTGTTGGTCTTGTTATTTTACACCTTTTGTAAGCCTCATTCTGAATCCTAAACAGGGGGAGATTAATAAGCTCTTTATCCAAGTCTCTGAAGAATTTTAACTCTGCTCTCTATCTCTATCTGTCTATTCATCTTTCTATTTCTTTATCTATCTATCTTTCTTTCTATCTCTTTATCTATCTATCTATCTTTCTTTCTATCTCTTTATCTATCTTTCTATCTCTCTCTATTACTCTATCATTCTCGCTCTCTCTCTCTTTCTCTGTTGCCCTTTCATTCTCTCTCTCCCTATCTCTCTCTATATATATATGTGTGTGTGTGTATATATATGTATTTATATGTATTGTTCTCACATTATCTAAAGACAATTACATATTGATGATTAAATGCTATTTCCATTTATTTACAATTCACACTATAAAAATAAAAACAATAAAAGCAGAAATTTTTGTTCATTTAAATTATGTAAGTTTAAACTCAAAAATTTAAATTAGCATAATGCAGTTGACAGCATTAATAGAGCCAGACAAATTAATATCACTTAATTTAAGAACATTTTAGAAAAGAGTATTTTAATCATAATATTCTATATACATTAACCCTTTCATTGCCATATTTCTAATGAAATACACTGCCTTTGTGTTTCAATTAATTTTGAAAATTATTAACATGTGGATAGAATGTCTTAGGAAAGAATCGCTGGAAAGATTTTACAGTCAAAACCAACCAGCAGGGAACCCAGGGTTAGACCCACCCTGAACAAGATGGTTGGATAGCAGCCATGAGCTTGGTTGATCTCTCTTAGGGATCTAGCTGGATTAATTAAAGACGGTTGCTCCTCACCAGGCCCGCTGAAAGGTGTACCTGAGGGCTATGCTTCCACGACCCTCCCAGGAATAAGTAAGCAAAGAAGAAGACCAAAAAATTGGAGTAATTTCATAGAATAACAAAGTTTTTTTTTAGTAATCTATGTAGAATGTTATTTAGAAAAATTTCTAAAATAAGGAATGAAACCACATTAGAGGAAGACCAAGAAAGACCTGGGCAGAGGTGGTGAGAGCCGATCTTAAGTCGGTGAGCTTCACAGATGAGATGGTGAAGGAACGTGAAGAGTGGAGAGATTCTATGCTAAAAAGGACCTGTCCAACCCATGCAGGTGTTGAAAAGTGGATATAAAAACAAAGATGATGATGATACATTCCATTTTGTTGGAAAAACATCTTAAATTCAATGACATTCATTATTGTAATGATATTGGTAGTGTCAATAACTACTCTAGTCTAATTTAAAGTTTGTCAACTTTAAACTTATGTCATTTAAAAGCATAACATTTTTTCTTTATATAGTTTTGAATTGTTGGTGATTAGATTAACGAAAGTAATTAACATTTAACCATCAATACACTCTTGACTATAAATTATGTGATACAACTGTACACACAACATGTATGTATATTTATGTGTGTGTATATGTGGGAGTGTGTAAAAATTATAGCCAGTCATATTAATAAATACTTGTCTTCAGGTTTGCATATAAAATGTTGATTTCTTTCTGCTTCTGGAGATCCTGGTCTAGATTTGTATTGGTTGGCCTGCCACACATGTAGAGCAAAACATATTTACATACACCCCTGAGAGACACATTTACATACACTCCTGAGAAATACATTTACATACACCCCTGCAAGACACAGTTATTTACACCCCAGCCAATCTTTTCACCTAACCCTTTTTTTTTCTTTTTGTTGTTGCTGGTTTTCAACTAACAATTCTCAGTTATTTACCATGCGACCCTCAGTTCCTACCCCCCCCCCCCTCTATGCACTTCTTTAAGGCTTACTACCCTGTCTTTAACCTAATTCATTCAATCTGAAAATATTGAAGAGATAAGACACTTTGCCATTCTTCTCTGCTAAAATGTACCAGTAGAGCTGATTCAAATTTTCCCAGCCAGCCATCCACCTAATCTACGAAGGTATTTTAGCCTACATATTGTCGTTAATATTATGATGTTCCCTGCTGTATTAGCGTTAAATTTTCCCTGCTGTATTAGCGATAAATTTTCGAGGGTTTCTCTTAGTAGCTTTTTTCATGACGTTATTATTGTTAATTTTACTGATGTAGTATTAACTTATTAACTTGGATATTTACCATGCGGTATTCTAATCCTATTGTATCTCTCTCAGTTATTTACCATGCGACCCTCAGTTCCTACCCCCCCCCCCCCTCTATGCACTTCTTTAAGGCTTACTACCCTGTCTTTAACCTAATTCATTCAATCTGAAAATATTGAAGAGATAAGACACTTTGCCATTCTTCTCTGCTAAAATGTACCAGTAGAGCTGATTCAAATTTTCCCAGCCAGCCATCCACCTAATCTACGAAGGTATTTTAGCCTACATATTGTCGTTAATATTATGATGTTCCCTGCTGTATTAGCGTTAAATTTTCCCTGCTGTATTAGCGATAAATTTTCGAGGGTTTCTCTTAGTAGCTTTTTCATGTCGTTAATATTATGATGTTCCCTGCTGTATTAGCGTTAAATTTTCCCTGCTGTATTAGCGATAAATTTTCGAGGGTTTCTCTTAGTAGCTTTTTTCATGACGTTATTATTGTTAATTTTACTGATGTAGTATTAACTTATTAACTTGGATATTTACCATGCGGTATTCTAATCCTATTGTATCTCTCTCAGTTATTTACCATGCGACCCTCAGTTCCTACCCCCCCCCCCTCTATGCACTTCTTTAAGGCTTACTACCCTGTCTTTAACCTAATTCATTCAATCTGAAAATATTGAAGAGATAAGACACTTTGCCATTCTTCTCTGCTAAAATGTACCAGTAGAGCTGATTCAAATTTTCCCAGCCAGCCATCCACCTAATCTACGAAGGTATTTTAGCCTACATATTGTCGTTAATATTATGATGTTCCCTGCTGTATTAGCGTTAAATTTTCCCTGCTGTATTAGCGATAAATTTTCGAGGGTTTCTCTTAGTAGCTTTTTCATGTCGTTAATATTATGATGTTCCCTGCTGTATTAGCGTTAAATTTTCCCTGCTGTATTAGCGATAAATTTTCGAGGGTTTCTCTTAGTAGCTTTTTCATGTCGTTAATATTATGATGTTCCCTGCTGTATTAGCGTTAAATTTTCCCTGCTGTATTAGCGATAAATTTTCGAGGGTTTCTCTTAGTAGCTTTTTCATGTCGTTAATATTATGATGTTCCCTGCTGTATTAGCGTTAAATTTTCCCTGCTGTATTAGCGATAAATTTTCGAGGGTTTCTCTTAGTAGCTTTTTCATGTCGTTAATATTATGATGTTCCCTGCTGTATTAGCGTTAAATTTTCCCTGCTGTATTAGCGATAAATTTTCGAGGGTTTCTCTTAGTAGCTTTTTTCATGACGTTATTATTGTTAATTTTACTGATGTAGTATTAACTTGGATATTTACCATGCGACCCTCAGTTCCTACCTCACAATTTCCCTCCCCCCCACCCCCACACACCACCATAGTCTATTCGACCAATCAAACCTAGCATGCCATTTCCACTGCTGCTGCTGCTACTACCTGCCTAACTAACTCTCTCCTCCTCTGGCGCATCCCAACACACCCTGCCATTACCCCACCACCACTGTCCTTCTAGCCCTCAATTTTCCCACCGTTATGGATGGATGAGCTGGGAATACACGAGCAACTCTGAATCAATAGATGAAATATGAATCTGCGAGCTACCAAGCACCCACGTGAAGCGCCAACCCAGAGACCCTCCCCTACGAGTGTCGACAAATGCCCAAAACTCCGAGTTGGTACCATCAATGTAGGCTCAATGAAAGGAAGAGCAGGAGAAATCGTAGAAATGCTAGAGCGAAAGGAAGTTGATGTATGCTGTGTGCAAGAGACTAGATGGAGAGGAGGGTCTGCTAGAGTCCTTGTAGGAAAAAGCCAGTGCTACAAATTTTTCTGGGTGGGAAATGACGATGGGATGGGTGGTGTAGGTATACTATTAGCTGACAAGTGGGTAGATAAAGTAATCTCAGTGTACAGGGTAAATGCAAGAATCATTAAACTCAGACTAGTCCTGAATAAGACAATTACCACAATAATATCAGCTTACGCACCCCAATCGGGGCTGCCAGACGAACTTAAGGATAGGTTTTACGAGTCCCTAATACACACTACTGCTCTAACAGACGACAAGGACTTCCTAATCATTGCAGGAGATTTTAACGGACACGTAGGTAAACACTGCGACGGCTTCAATAGAGTACATGGAGGCCATGGAGTTGGCACAAGGAATGAGGAAGGATTCAGACTTCTAGAATTCTGCGACGCCAATGACATGTCGATATGTAACACAAACTTTAAAAAACCCGACAACCACCTGATCACCTATAGATCAGGGGAGCACTCTAGTCAGTTAGATTTTATTCTCATCAGAGGACGTGACAGATGGACGGTCGTAAACACAAAAGCCTTCCCTAGTGAGGAATGTACATCCCAACATAGCTTAGTTGTCAGCGACCTCACGGTCAGAACTAGACGAGCCCTGAAACAGAGGCCAACCTGGAGAAGAAAGATCTGGAAGCTGAAAGTCCCCTCAACCAGTAACAGATTTAAAGATATTTTACTCAACGCCTACGACAGTAAAGAAGAACAGATAGAGACATTTAACGTAGAAGAGAACTGGGAGTTCCTAAAAAATAACTTACTAGAGGCGACGGATGAGGTTTGTGGCTGGAGTAAGACCTCAAGCAGGAGGAGAGTGACTTGGTGGTGGAACAATAAGGTAGATGAAGCAGTCAAGGCCAAGAGACAGGCATGGAAAGAATGGAAGAACGGGGGGAGCAGGGTACATTACATAGAGACCAAGAGGGAAGCTAGGCGACAAGTATACTTAGCTAGGAGGGAAGCAGAGGATAGAAAATTCAAGCATGTTTTACAACGTGAGGACCAGAAACAGGAGGTATTCAAGATTGCGAGGCAGTGTGTCAGAGATAGTTGTGATGTCATTGGAGAGAAGTGTATCCGGAATGATAAAGGTGAGCTTGCCCTCACAAGTGCTGAGAAGAAAGATGCATGGAAGAGTCATTATGATAGATTACTAAATGAGGAGAATGCATGGGAAGAAGAGACCCTACCCCACGTAGACCCTATAGAGGGACCAGCAGTACAAGTCAGCGGCAGCGTAGTAAGTAAGGCAATCAGAGATATGAAGATAGGGAAGGCAACCGGTCCATCGGGTATAGCTGCCGAGATGCTGAAGGCATCTGGGTCTGTAGGTCACACTATAACCACACGTATCGTTAACCAGGTAATACTAGAGGGGGCCATACCAAAAGATTGGTGCAGTAGCATCATTGTCAACTGCTACAAAGGTAAAGGCGATGCACTAGATAGAGGAAACTATAGAGGTATAAAGTTGATGGACCAGGTCATGAAAGTAACAGAAAGAGTTATAGCACAGCTGATTAGGGACCGGGTGAATATAGACGAGATGCAATTTGGGTTTGTTCCAGGGAAAGGCACCACTGATGCGCTCTTCCTTGTGAGGCAATTACAGGAAAAGTACCTAGCTAAAAGTAAGCCACTCTACTTGGCATTTGTCGACCTTGAGAAAGCCTTTGACAGAGTTCCACGTGCAGTAATCTGGTGGGCTCTTAGAAAACTAGGAGTAGATGAATGGCTTGTGAAAGCGGTACAAGCCATGTATAGGGGAGCAGTCAGCAAAGTTAGGATTGGCAATGAGTATAGCGAGGAATTTAGCGTACAGGTTGGGGTCCACCAGGGCTCTGTTCTTAGCCCTCTCCTGTTCATCATAGTCCTGCAGGCAATAACGGAGGAGTTTAAGACCGGATGCCCATGGGAACTCCTGTATGCTGATGACCTCGCACTCATAGCTGAATCTATGGTAGAACTAGAGAATAAATTCCAAACCTGGAAGCAGGGACTAGAGAGAAAGGGCCTCAAAGTCAACATGACAAAGACTAAGGTCCTTATAAGTAGACGAGAAAACAGAACCCAGATCCCCTCAGGGAAATGGCCTTGCTCAGTATGTAGGAAAGGTGTAGGTAGGAACTCCATTCTTTGCCCCAAATGCAAACAATGGGTACACAAGAGATGTAGCGGGATCTCAGGAAGCTTAATTAAGAATGTAGGATTCACATGCAGCAGCTGTGCTGAAACAGCAAGCAAACAGCCACAGGAAACAAGTACCACCAATCTCTGGGAGGGCCCTGTAGAAACAGTAGACAGCTTCTGCTACCTAGGTGACCGAATTAGCAACGGAGGTGGGTGCTCAGAAAGTACAATAACTAGGGTAAGAACGGGATGGAAGAAGTTTAGGGAACTACTACCACTGCTAGCTGCAAAAGGCTTCTCCCTCAGAATGAAAGGCAGACTGTATGATGCGTGTATCCGAACAGCGATGTTGCATGGTAGTGAGACCTGGGCGCTGAAGGTGGAAGACTTACGTAGATTAGAGAGAAACGAAGCCTGCATGCTCCGATGGATGTGTAACAGTAATATACGTGAACGACAAAGCATAAATGAATTGAGAGAGAGACTGAGCATAAGAGGAATCAAATGCTGCGTGCAGGAGAGGCGGTTACGCTGGTATGGACATGTGATGCGTATGAAGGATGACAGCTGCATAAAAAGGTGCAGAGCACTAGAAGTTGATGGAAACCGCGGAGTGGGGAGACCCAAGATGACTTGGGATGAGGTGATAAAAGCCGACCTTACCCAACTACACCTCTCAAAGTCAATGACACACGACCGTGACTTCTGGCGTCACGCAGTAATACAGGGTACCCGACCTCCCATGGGTACATGCTGAAGCATATAAACAATATGCCCCCCCCCCCCCCCCCCCCCCCCCACCGCAAGGTGGTCGTGGAGGTGCCACGGCAAAAAAGCACCCAGCCCACACTGTAAAGTGGACGTGTAGGCGCCACGAAAAAGCACCCAGCACTCACTGTAAATGAGGTTGGTGTTAGGAAGGGCATCCAGCTGTAGAAATCAAGCCAGATCAGTTCCTGTATGAGCAAGGCATGGTCAGCCGACCAGACACTGCCCACAACAGGACAACCCGTCTAACCCATGCTAGCGTGGAAGAACGGACGTAAAACGGTGATGATGATGATGATGAATTCTTCCTGCTTATTAACCATTTCCTAATCATATTTTTAATGAAATATTCTACCTATAATTTTTTCAAATAATCAAGAAATTGGAGGGTGTTAGTTATATTAATTTAACTTTGTCATTAAGCGAGTGTTTGGAGCAGGATTTAACAATTATTCTTAAATAAAATTATAGACAAAAAGTGTTTAAATAAATATAGCCACTAAAAGAAAGTTTTCTATTATAGAAACTGGTACAGGCTTAGGTAGTTTGGTATCAAACTGGTTATGCAAAGAAAGAAAGAAAAGAAAGATACTTCTTGTACTACCACCTGTCATTCTTATTTTCTTTCTTCTTTTTTAATGCCTACATTAAATCTGCATTTGAAATTTGTTTAACTATTCAAACCACAAAGTTTTCCTCTTTTTTTTTTTTTTTGTTAACTAACAGCTGCTAAACTCTGTAAATCAACCTGTTTAAACAATGAGACACAGTAGATAATAACGCCACACCTACCTCACTAATTATCTTATTTAACAGGCATTGTTAAAGGGGGATTTTCTAAAGATTTTATTTCATTAACTATTTTCCTTTCCTGTTAAAATAATAGATAACAAAAAAAGAAAAAAAAACTAGACACAAACACATAAAATGAAATACTTTTGTGTTAAAAGGTGTTTTTTTTTTCTCTTTGTTTAATCCTAAGATTAACCACATGTGTTTTTTAAGACAAAACTAAACTAAATCTTCCTACTGCTTGTATGAAAGGTGTATTTTTCATTGAGGATAAAAAATCTCTAAATCTCTCCTCCCGCCTCTCTCTCCATTGTTTGCTCTCTCTCTCGCTCTCTCTCTCTCTCTCTCTCTCTCTACTCTCTCACTCTACTCTCTCTCTCACACTACTCACTTTCTCTCTATCTCTATTGTATTATCTCAGTAACCTGTAGTCAACATCAAATACCTACTGCTGTCAATAAGGTTCTTTTGTTTGCTCATTTGGCTGCATGCCACTAAGTTCTATCTATGAAACTCCACTGGAAAATATTGTTTCTCACCAGTTGTCTCTTGTAAATAGACAATATATATTTATATAATAGACAATATATATTTATATAATAAACAATATATATTTATATAATAGACAATATATATTTATATAATAGACAATATATATTTATATAATAAACAATATATATTTATATAATAGACAACATATTATTTTTAAGAATAAGTCGAGCTACAATATCTGATGTATGCTTACTTTTGTTAAAACTACAGTATGTGATTTTAGGAAGAATTTGGCAGCCATTTCTAGCCTGTTCGGTGACCATATGTGTGAATATATATATACATATACACACACACACACACACACCTGCCAGATAGTCCTATACAAGCGAGACACAGTCACCCGACCAATCTTGCCTCAAGTGGAACAACTCCCGTCTAACCCATGCTAGCATGGAAGGTAGACGTTAAACGATGATGATGATGATTTATATATATATATATATATATATATATATACACATATATATTGTGTGTGTGTGTATATATTGAAACAACACTAATGAACAACATTGATTTTTTTTTTTTTTTTGATTTTTTTTTTTACCTTTGGCAAGAAGAGGTCATTAATATGGTCGCCCAACAAGCTAGAAATGGCTGCCAAATTCTTCCTAAAATCACATGCTGTAAACTAAAGAAAGCTACATCTGATATTTTAGTCCTAATGTCAAAAAATGTCAGGTTGATCATAAAAAGTCTTAACCACAATTGCATACATATAGGAGAGAAACCATATGCCTTTGATATCTGTGGTAAATCATTCTCTCATAGTAGTAACTTAACTTATCACAAATGTGTACATACAGGAGACAGGCCATACAAATCTGCTTTGTTAAGGCTGAGCTGAGGCTAACTAACAAACACTACTTTAGATAATGTAGTTCCAGATTTGCTCTGCTTGAATTTGTCTTATTTTAATTCCATAGAAACCTACTTTTAAATTATTCTAACTTTCTAAGTCTGTGCCATTTTCTTTTGCTGCCATAGAATTCAAACCTCTCTTATAACAAATTATTTTCTAAATTCTTGTCTAGAGAAAGCAGATGTGTAGGTTAAGTTCTCGAAATGTGTGTGTGTATATATATATATATATATTCATAGACACATTATACCAAATATATTGTAGAGTTAAGTCACCTGTCTTTCCTAGTTCATGCTGGATATATTTCACTTTTATGTCTGATGTTGTTCTGTCTTCAATTGCTTTTAGTTCTCTGATCGTGGTTGAAGATGATTAGCTCCCTGTCCCCTAGAAAAAAAACAAGGGCAACAGAGACTTTCAATAATATGGACACTGAATTTGCTAAAGATATATAATTTATCCATACGTACAGTGTACCTGAATATAAGGCAGGATTATTAGATCTGGGACAGTTTTGCTCTCTACACTTGTTGCAGGATTCTGAGTGCTTCTGACAGTTTTCCCAATTGGATCAGAAACTTCAGTTTGGTTCATTGTTCTGATTCCATCACTCGATAGCCTAAAATTGAAGAGCTGTTAACAAAAGCATGTGAAAAAACATACAACGGCTGCAGAGAGCTAAGATTGCAGTTACACACTCCAGGGATAATTTGTCACATGGTGACACAACCTTACCACACTCATAGCTTACACAAGTCTTACACAAAGTCCTGTTACTTCTCTGATACACCATTTACTAGATCAGGGCTGACAACATGGACTATATTATGGTCTTGTAATTTATTCACTCTCTTGGAATTCTCTCATACTCTTCCTTTCTTAATTTCTACACTCCAACAAACCACCACAATCATCTCTCTTGTCCTTTCCAAGAGATTTTGTCACTTCTTCTTCTCCCACTGCCTCACCTCTCCTGTTACCCTTAATAATTCTTTCTACTTTTTGGTACAAGTGTGACCTCTTCTGCTAATACAATTACCATTAAAAAATTTTTTTTTTTTCACTGGAATTTCACAAGATTCCTTCCTTGGTCGTTCGTATCTGTCTAGATCAGCTAAGATTTTGACATGTCCAAAAAA
The DNA here is from genome assembly GCA_964016885.1 of Eledone cirrhosa. Taxonomy (NCBI): domain Eukaryota; kingdom Metazoa; phylum Mollusca; class Cephalopoda; order Octopoda; family Eledonidae; genus Eledone; species Eledone cirrhosa. Next base: position 55,354,851 of record OZ024749.1, on the reverse strand, counting down.
GAAACTCCCAAAATTCTTTGGAATTCCAAACTTCTAAGCAATGTTCTTGCGTGCATATTTTTGTGATTCTTTCCATGTGGCAGGCACAAGAAAAACCTGAAGACTCCAAGACCAGGATTTCTTAATTTTTTTTTTTCAATGTTTTACCAATAATAATAATAATAGTAATAATAATAATAATACGCAAATCACAAAAAAAAAGGAAAATAAGGTCTATTATTTCTTTTCTTTTTTTTTTTTTTACTTTTTTTTTGCTATTCCTCTCTTTCATACCTTGACCCTCTCCTGTGCACTCGTACCACTACTCTGCATGCAACCTGTGCTTCATCTGCACTTTTATAACCACTCCTGCTGCTGCTGCTGCTGCTATCGGCTGCTGCTGCTGCCACTGCTGCTCCTGCTGCTGTCATCTACTACTACTACTGCTGCTACTGCTGCTGCTGCCACCACCACCACCACCACCTTCTGTTGTTGACCCTTCTTGTCTACTGAAAAAAAAACAAAAAAAAAAACAATTTTTTTTTCAATGACAACTAATACCACCACCACCACTGCAACCGCAACCGCCATTACTACTACTACTACTACTACTACTACTACTACCACTCACAGTGCCGATGATTGCCAATACTAACCACCAGCCTGCATCGATGGCAAGTGCTGCTACTAGCACCACCTCACTTCCTACTAACGCTGCTAGTGTTAATTACTTTGATGAGAACAACCAGGTAGTAGTGCTCTAAAACTCTTCTTCGTCATCCTTTAGTGCTACACCTGCTTCTACAACTGCTCCTTTGTTTCACTAGTTTTATTATTATTATTATTATTATTATTATCATTATTGTTGTTGTTGTATTGTGTGTTTGCATTCTTTGTTTCTGCTTTTTATCTTGTCTTCTGGTTCTTAAAATA
>OZ024749.1:55338939-55343939 GCA_964016885.1 Eledone cirrhosa | reverse complement strand
ATTTGTCCCTACATCTCTCTCTCTCTCTCTCTCCCACCTATTTTCTCTCTCTCTATCTCACACACACATGCAATCATTTCCTCTGCTTCTCTCTCCCTCTCACGCAATCATCTCTTTCGTTCCTTTTTTTTAATTGCTGTCTCTCTCTCAACCTTTCTCTCTTTTCTTCATTTCATCATCATGCTTTTCTTTGTCTTTTTTACTTCCCTCTCTCTCTCTCTCTCTCTTAAATCCTTTATATTCTATTTATCTCTCTATCTTCCTCTCTCTACGACCGCTTCTATCTCTTAATCTCACAAATGAAAATATTCTGCTCCCCGTCTAAGAATGTATTCCTTATCTTCATCTTTTCTCTTCCAGTTGCTGGACACCCTCCCACTGTGCCGCGATTTTAAGTCTAGCCAGTGTAACAGGCCACAATGTAAGTTTGTGCATCTTATGGAGGGTAAGTGGTTTACTTGTATTTGCCTAACTCTCTACACTCATTATATATATATGTGTGTGTACATATTCTATTTGTTAATAAGTCTAAGTAAAGGAAACCAACCTGCAGGACATCCAGAAGTAGACCCTGAGCAAGATGGTTGGATAACATCCATGAGCTCAACTGGTCTCACTTGGTGATCCAGCAGGATCAATTGAAGAGAGTTGTTTCTGACAGGACCTACTGGAGAGAATGTTTGAGGACTTTGTCTCGCTATGAACCTCCCAGGAATAAGTGGGTGAAGAAGAAGACTAAAAATACACCCAGATACTGTGTAAGGTGATTTGTGTGAGGAAGGGCATGTAGTCATAGGAAATCAATCTAAAAACACATCATATGAGCAAGATGTGGTCAGCTGATATGTCTAGCCTCATTGAAAGCCATATTATCCATGCAGGCATAGAAAATAGACACTCAACAACAATGATGATGATGACTAATTTGTTGTACTTTTAAACTTATCTTTTAGAGTTGAAAGGGTATACAATATTTACATTTATGCTATGGTTTTCATCAGATTGTTTTCCCATTGTGATTTTGTATGTATACAAAGTAGACTCAATTTATCGCCTGATTGAACACCCTGGCTATAAATTGGGTACCTTTTAAATTTAGTTCCTACTGTTGCCAGTACTTGGACCATGTCTCTACTCTGAGAATAGATTAATATATCATGATGTACTGCTAACTTCTGCCATAACTAATTATGCCTCATTGTATCGTATTTTAAACCCCACCACCTATCAATCGTGGGGGCATAATATGTTTATATAATGTCTTGTTATATTTATTTACAATAACAAACAACAAAAACTACATCTCAATCTCAAACAAAAATCAAATTCAGTGATGTTATGTTTCCTCCTGTTGTATTGCTACTACAGTAATACAATGGGAGGAAACATAACATCACTGAAGATGTCATAGATGTGTGACAAAAGAACTCTGAGAAAAAAATCAAATTATTCTTATCTTATTTTATTTAATTATTTTCTCTTTTTTTTTTTTTTTCCCAGAATATGTTGAAGTGACGGACGGCAAGGTGACTGTGTGCCGTGATTCTGTTAAGGGAAAGTGCCGAAGACACCTGTGCAAATACTACCACATCCCTGTAATATTACCAGTCCTTGCTGCTCCAAACTTGACCACTTGAGCAGCAGCAGCAGCCGACCTATTACTACTACTACTTCTACTACAACTACTACTACTACTACTGCAACCACTATTACTACTACTACTACTACTACTACTACTATTACTGTTATTACTTCGGTGAACAGTGTTGTTGTTATTGTCGTTGTCGTCGTTTTATTGCATCACTACAAGTTTTTATTATTATTATGAATATTATGAATAATTATTATTATTATTATTATTATTATTATTATTTTCAGTAAGGAGTCCATACTGAACATTCTGGTCTCCCTTCCTTTCTCTATCTATCTGTCTATCTGTCTATCTATCTATCTGTCTGTCTGTCTGTCTGTCTATCTGTCTGTCTATCTGTCTGTCTGTCTATCTATCTGTCTATCTATCTGTCTATCTATCTGTCTATCTATCTGTCTATCTGTCTATCTGTCTATCTATCTATCTATCTGTCTATCTATCTGTCTATCTATCTATTTGTCTGTCTGTCTATGTGAAAGAGTAAAAAAAAAAAATGAAAGAAAAAAAGAAGGAAAATTCAGGCTCAATCTGTGTAGCAGTAGTTGTAGTAGTAGAAGTAGCAGTAGTAGTAATAGTAGTCTGTACATGACTGACTTGGTTGGGGTAGGAGGGGGTGGGACAAACACTATGATGACTAAAACTAAACCTAACAACCACTACTACCACTACTACTACTATTACCACTGCTACTACTACTTCTACAACAACTACTTCTACTACTACAACTACTACAATTTAAAACTCACTACAACAAAACAAATATTGATGATGATGATGTGATGGTGATATCTTTTTATCCGGCCAATCATAAAAAGGAACTGATAGAAGATGAAAAAAAATATAAGATGAAGTAAAAAAAGAAAGAAAAGAAAATTGAACTATATATATATATATACATATATATATATGTATATATATAATATATATAATATATATATATATATATATATATAATGTATAATATATATATATGTAATATAATATTATATATATACATATATATAATATGATATATATATATATATATATGACCCTACCAAACCCCCCAAAACTACAACAAAAAATCAAGAGAAAAAAATAAAACCCTAACTTTTTTTTTCTCATTCAATCTGCCATGATGATGATGATGATGGTAATGATGATGATGGTGGTGGGTCATATCAATATTTGTTTTTTTCTTATATTAATTGATTTTCTACACACACACAAACACCCATATACAGACATATACATACATACATATACACACATACATATATATACATAAATACACATACATATATATACCTACCCTTATCTGAACCCTTGCCTGTCAAGCACCATACATACACAAACACACACATATACACATACATAGACACACACACACTGACAAACAAAAACATGCAAACACTGAAGTGCACCCGGTAATGCACGGGGACGTGTAAAGATTTTTATGTTATATATGTATATGTACATATACATACATATGTATATATACATATACATATATGTGTATATGTATATGTATATATATATATATGTATATATACATACATATGTGTTTGTTTATATATGTATATATCTGTATGTATGTGTGTATGGATGTGTATGTGTGTATATATACACACACCATCAGCTGGTCTTCAGTATCATCTCAGAACACATAGACATACGACAGTGAACAGTTTAGTTCGACTCAACATTGAATAATGTGATGGTTAATTAATTGACAAGATGAAACAATCATCATCATTATATGTATTTATGTACGAGTGTGTGTGTATATACACACACACAGATATATATATATATTCAAAAGTATTTGAAGAATTAGAACCTATGAGCCTGTCTCTACTCTCCTTTGAGATTTGATTGTATTCTTCCACTTTTGATAGATATATATATATATATATATATATATATATATCATCATCATCATATATATATATATACGATATCGTTTATATATATATACACACATACATATAAGTACAAATGTAAAATTAAGTTGTTTTAAAAATCGGGGAGGGTGAGATATAAGCTTGATCCTTGGCATATATAAATACCGGATTATATTGTGTATAATGTTAGGTTTGCATTTACCATTATTTTTACTGACATAGAGAACCATTATTATTACTGTTATCATTATATTATTACTATTATTATTATTATTATATGTATTAAGTTATGTCCTTCTTTATTCTGAGGTCAAATCCACCCGAGGTTGACTTTGCTTTCCATCCTTCCAGGTCCAATACAGTTTAAGAACCTTTCAAATACTAAAAGTGAGGAAGGTTGTCCAAATATCCCTTCTAAATTCATGGCTTTCTGTCTGCCTGAAATTGTCTAGAACATCAGAGAGAAAAATATGTCTAATGCTATCTATTTAAACTCTTTATGTTCTGAGTTCAAATCCCACCAAGGTAAACTTTACCTTTCAACCGTTCAGGTTTGATAAAACAAAGTACTGGGGCTGATTCCATCAAGTGAACTCTCTCCCTTAAATTTCTGGCTTTGTGCCTATTCAAGGAATTATTACTATGGAATAGTTTGTTGTTGGTTCTTTTTTTTTTGTAGTTCTTTTTGAATTTTTTTTCATTTAATTTCCTGGTTCCCCCCTCTCTCACCCACATTTGTCTGACCCCTGCTGTTATATTTTCTACAACTCTCCTCTCTCTCTCTCTCCCTCTCTCTCAGATATATTCATACCATTACACCTACTTCCCATTTTCTTCCTTCCGTTCTTTATTCTTCAATTTTTCTCTCTAACCTTTCCATCTCTCTGAGGATAACAACAACAACAACAACAACAAATGCCACAGTTTTACAACAATAAAAAAAAAACAGTAAAAAAAGCATCAAAAGAATAACTTGTTTACTTAGGAACAAATCACATCAAACAAAAGAGTGTACTAAAGAAGTTAGAACCACATACACTCACACATTACCAGAGAAGTTAGAACCACATACACTCACACATTACCAGAGAAGTTAGAAACACATACACTCACACATTACCAGAGAAGTTAGAAACACATACACTCACACATTACCAGAGAAGTTAGAAACACATACACTCACACATTACCGAAGAAGTTAGTAGAAACACATACACTCACACATTACCAGAGAAGTTAGAAACACATACACTCACACATTACCAGAGAAGTTAGAAACACATACACTCACACATTACCGAAGAAGTTAGAAACACATACACTCACACATTACCGAAGAAGTTAGTAGAAACACATACACTCACACATTACCGAAGAAGTTAGTAGAAACACATACACTCACACATTACCGAAGAAGTTAGTAGAAACACATACACTCACACATTACCGAAGAAGTTAGAAACACA
>OZ024749.1:55318939-55323939 GCA_964016885.1 Eledone cirrhosa | reverse complement strand
AAACTTGTTTTAACCAGCCTCCATCATGTTATTAATTCACACTTCTTTTTCTATATATATTTTTTATTTTTTCTGTTTAGGGATTTAAGGGTTGGATTTAAGTATTCAAATTACTTAGTTTTTCCAGAGTGAACCCTTTTAGTTTGAGTATTAATAAGGTGTCCTCCCACATTTCTTTATTTTCCCTAAGTTCTATTTAAGTCTTCAGATTGTTGGGGTTTATTTTCCTGGAGTAAGTTTGTTACATTTTAGGATTTTATTTCAATCTATTTACAATGGCGTTACCAGTTCCAAAAATGGGTATTAGAAATTCCATCTATTTATCCCATCTTTGTCTCTCATTTTTGTTTTTATAGTCTTTAATTAATTGTTGCTTTTTAACCTCAAATCAATCTCGATAAAGCAAACCTATGATCAGAGGCATGCCTGCCATGACTATCCTAACAATTTAGGGTTATCTAGAACTATGTTTGTTGTCTAATATGCCGTTCCTTGTTTAAGACAACACTGGAGGTTTGATTTAAGTGATATCTTGTTACACTTTATAGTTGGTTCTTTAATTACTACTTTTATTATCTTCATTGAATTTACTGTGGGAATTCATTAAAGAAACCACTATGCAGGCTGGTTACCAAACGTTTGTATCTGTTGCAGTTGCATTCTAGTGAAGCATTTTGTTAAACCACTATATGTGCTGTCTATCTATCTATCTCTATATTTAGACAGATATATAATTATATATATATGTACATATATATATATATATAATGTGTATATATAGACGTGCGTGTGTATGTATATGTACTTTTTACACGCACATCCTCACTCATAGAGACACAATATACACGTGTTTGTGCTAGCATATACATGTGTATTTTTATATATGCTCATGTGTAAAATTGCACAGACAATATTATACAGTAAGGTTATAAAGTTTGTATTTAACTTTCAATTATTCGTGTTTTTTAATTTGAATATCAGATTCATTAATGTAATTTTAGTTGTAGCTATAGTTAACAGATTATGTGTATCTATGTATGGGTGAGTGTTTATATATATATATTATATGTATATAAATATATATATATAATATATTTATATATATATATATAATATATTTATATATATATATATAATATAATTATATATATATAATATATATATATTTATATATTTATATATATTTATTTATATATTTATATATATATATATATATATTTATATATATATATTTATATATATAATATATTTATATATATATAATATATTTATATATATATAATATATTTATATATATATAATACATTTATATATATATAATATATTTATATATATATATATCTATGTATATTTATATATATATATATATGTATATTTATATATATATATCTATGTATATTTATATATATATATTTATATATATATGTATATTTATATATATTTATATATATATATATTTATATATATATATGTATATTTATATATATTTATATATATTTATATATATGTATATTTATATATATTTATATATATATATATTTATATATGTATATTTATATATATTTATATATATATATTTATATATTTATATATATATATTTATATATATATATTTATTTATATATTTATTTATATATATATATATTTATATTTATTTATATATATATATATTTATATATTTATATATATATTTATATATATATATATATTTATATATTTATATATATATTTATATATTTATATTTATATATATATATATTTATTTATATATATTTATATTTATATATATATATATTTATATATATATATATTTATATATATATATATATTTATATATATATATATATTTATATATATATATATATTTATATATATTTATTTACATATATTTATATATATATATATATATTTATTTACATATATTTATATATATATATATATATTTATTTACATATATTTATATATTTATATATATATTTATTTACATATATTTATATATTTATATATATATTTATTTACATATATTTATATATTTATATATATATTTATTTACATATATATATATATTTATATATATATATATTTATATATATATTTATTTACATATATATATATATTTATATATATATTTATTTACATATATATATATATTTATATATATATTTATTTACATATATATATATATTTATATTTATATATCTATATATATTTATTTACATATATATATATATTTATATATATATATTTATATATATTTATTTATATATATATATATCTATATATCTATCTATATATATATTTGTATATATATATATATATATACAGTTGACTAGTTTATTTCATCTAGTTGATTTCTGTAGTTTCTTTTGTCACAATTGTTATGGTTATCATTATTATTATTATTACTATTAATTTTCCTATTGCGAGATCCAATCATTGACGTGCCACTCACACAAAAAAAAAATTATTTAAAAAATAATTAATTTTTTTTTAAATTAACAATTTCTTCTTATTTGAAGTCAGGTAGCCTTCATTTGTTGAAAATATTTGTTTTGTTTTTTTTTAACGTTTATCTTCCTTTCACCCAAGACCACCCTCATTAATGACCCCTTTTTTTAGAGAGAGATACATGGAAAAAGGGCGGGGGGAATCAAGCCATTTGACCCTTACAGATTTACATTTATCTGTCAGAGAAGTGAGACTTTTATCGTATTTAAAAAAAATTGTGTTGTAAAAAGTAAACCTGACGAAACTAATTTGAAATTAAATTAATCGGCTCTTTAGATTTAACGTGATTCCTCTCCTCCTGCCCCCCTCTTCTTTTTTCTTGATAAGTCAGCCTGATATGGTGAAAGCTAACATTGGATAACACTGGGGAAAGTGTAAAGGTTAAAAAAAAAAAGGTGTTTTTTTTTTTAAGTTGTTGGGTATGGAGAATATGAAAAACAAAACATACACCCATCCATCCATCCATCCATATATATATATAAAGTATGTATTTATATATATGTAATATATATAATATGTATGTATAATTTATATATAAGTTATATAATAATGTATGTATAATTTATATATAAGTTAGTTGTATGTTATATAAAATATATATATATATATATATATTTAATTAAATTATATGGTATATTTATATAATATGTATTGCTTCATATAATTAATTATATATCCAATATATATTACTTTATATATCATATATATATATATATATATATATACATATATTGAAGTTTAGTGAATCTTTTTGCTGGTATATTGTTTCATTGTGCTGGTTGAAGTCCTGTCACCTTTGGTGATTCTGTTACAGTAACAAAAAAAAAACAGAAAAAAAAGAAGAAAAAAAAAACAAGCTGGATAAACCAGACAGTCTTTTATTTTATTTTATTTTTTTTAACATTGCTTGTAATTCTGCATGTCTTAGTTATTATCTTAGAAGTAAAATGAAAAAAAAACTGAAAAAAAGCCAACAAAAAAATATATATATATACAAGTAAAAGAAAAATATATATTTAAAAAAAATAATAAATAAATAAATAAAATAAACTGGTAGACAAAGTCTCTTATTGGTTGTTAAGGATGCGTCCTATTGAGATACCATCAGTGTTTAATGCTACATCCTTTCATTTGTTTTTTGCATATCGCCGCTGTCGCTGCCGCTGCTTTTACGCTTCTGCTTCTCGCTTTAAATGTGATCATTGTGTTTTATTAATTTTGTCGAAACACGTGAGCTTTTATTTACTCTCACTCGCTCACCCACTTAATATCTATTGATTATTTCTGTGGGTGTAATACGTATATTTGTATAAGATTGTGTGTGTGTGTATGTATGTATGTATGTATTTTCTGCCAGCTAAAGCCTGTGTGACCAACATGTCGAATATTAAACAGCCTAATAATAATAATAATAATAATAATAATAATAAATGTAATAATAATAATACTAAAACACTAAAACATAAAAAACGCAAACTAAATTTAAAAGGAAGAAAAGAAACTTGTCTCTCACAGCATTATGCTTATTCCATTTGCATGTTTTATTTATTTATTTTTTTTTTTTTTTGTCATCATTACAGACCACTTAAATTTCCCTCCACCTGCCTTTTTCTTGCTCTCGCCTTCTCCCAGTTTACTAGCTTTTCTCATCATTTTGTCGGTTGCTACTTGCTTTGAACGGGATGGTGGATAGTCGAGGCACCAAAACGACTTTCTTTGCAAGGAAAATGCCAATAATATTACTTCTCCCACTCCATCTCATCACCACGAGAAACAACAAAATCCTCCGATATTCTTAGCTCAAATCTGGCAGAGGTTGATTTGTACGTTTCACTCCTACAGGGTCGATAAAACTAGTAACTCCAGTATTATACTGGATTTCCCCCACCCAACCACCAAATAAATGGTCCTTATGCCCAGCTAAATGCAATCAATATTACATCACTTTAAAACTAGACCTGAATTATCTAAATCTGAAGATGGAAATTTTATGAAGGCTATCTAACTTCTAAATTCTGACAGACAAGTACTTTGGTTTATCTATTTATGAAGATGTCAAATGACAGTATCAAACTCCACAAAAAATGAAAATACTAGTTGACCTGGCCTGATGTGTTGGTGCAATAGTAATAATATATATATATATATTACCACCATACATCGCTACTCTTTTATATGAAGGTATCCTACCGCACTAAAAGAAATTCAAGTACCCACCTATTCATTATTAAACACCAATTAATATGTTCCTATTTACGTTCTCTCTACCTCTCTTAATATGCTCAATTAAACTGAACACATCAAGACCTTTTGATTTTAGTGAATCATGAAAATCTGTTTAAAACATAGAATCTTTATATCAATGAAGTTATAGGTAATATAAACCATTAATAAAACACGAAATGTTTTTTAAATCTCATTGCATGCTGTGTCTTTCTGTGTTTAAGACTTTGTAGAAACCGAAACCGATTTCAAATAAACCCCAAATGCTG
>OZ024749.1:55301439-55311439 GCA_964016885.1 Eledone cirrhosa | reverse complement strand
AAAGTCGGAAAGAAAAAAAAAACTTCCCAGTATTTCATGTTCGAGAAACTCCCTTTTTCCTCCTTCTCTCTATATATTTGTCTATCTTTCTACCTATTTTCTGTCCCCCCCCCCCCCTCCTTCTCCATACAAGTCGCTTGATTTAACTTCCTGTTAATAAGTATGAATTTTGAGGTAAAAAAACAGTTGTCTGTCCAAATAAATGAACACTAACTATACTGATAACTAACCCCTATATCACATCACACAACCACAAGCATGTCAAAAAACATGCAGGGGACTCGTAAAGCCTTCCAGATAAAATATATAAAAATAAGATTTAACGAAAAAATAACATAAACCTACGTACAAAGCAAGAAATATCAACAAACAAACAAACAAAATAAAAGAAATCTTTGCCACAATGACAACGACAATGGCGTCAGGCATTTGTATTGTTACATATACAGCCTCACCATATGTAATTTGTTCGTCTCCCACTTTCCAATATTTATATCCCTAAACCCACCCAATAACCCCTAAATGCCTTTGCTTTCGTTATTCCCACAAGGTGCAACAATAACAACTATTTCCCCACGCCCTAGTACCCCCTGAACACCACACCCGTGCCCATATACATCCTGAATCACCCACCACCACCACTAAGTCCAACTTCATATAATCGATCGTGTGTCATCTTTGGTGAAATAGCTTTTAGAAGAATCAAAACGAATAAAAAAGAAAAGAGTTTGAGTCTTTCTCGATTTTTTTTTTTCCAATCTCCAATAAGAACTCACTTGAAAAATTCCTTTCCTCTTCCATTCTCCCCCCTTTCAATATTTCTCGATTGTGGTTGAACCCGAAACTGTGGAAACATCTGGTGTCCTTGGCCCTAGGGCCACCTCCCTACTCACTACTATTGGCACAGAGGTGGCTACCCGCAGGTGTGAGCTGGAATGGCTGTTCCAGCACGTCACCTTCACCATCCTCCGGGGAAATGCCTTCTCCATTCTGTCCGCCGTTCGGGCTCCCATTTGCATATAATAGTGAGAGATGGGGGAGCGAGAGTGAGACGGAGGCAGTGAGTGAAAGAGAGAAAAATTTAACGTAAACACGCTCTTAATAAGACAACGATAGATGTTATTTGTTTAGGTATATTAGAAGCTATATGTTGACTAATTCTATATGCTATTCCAACTATGAAATCTATCATCTTCCTTGCCTTCTATAAATTATAACTCTATCAGTAGTATCTTATATGTGACGGTCACTATATCTATGGCTGTCATTGTCTCGTGTAAATATAAGAGATATGTTTTAAAAGATAAAACTTATTAGGAGCAAATAGTTGAGGTTCTGGTCCAAAACACAAGCGGGAACAGCGATTAATTTGTTTTAAAATATAAAACTTATTAGGGGTAAATATTTGAGGTTCTTGTCCAAAACATCGAGGGGAAGAGAGACTGAGTGTTCACAAAAGAATGAATTCCTTTGCTAGAAAACAAGGGGTGTTGCAAGCAAGCGACTGCTATCACGGCTATGATGTGATGGGATACATGTGATAGAACTGGTTTAGTCCACCAAACACTTGTTATCCACTCCACTGTATAATTAGTAAGGTAGAATTTTAAAAATAAACGTTGCTAAGATCATATATATATATGTGTGTGTGTGTGTCTCATGTATCTCTGAATAGGTATTTGTATTTTTATTTGACACAGTCTAAGATAGGTTAACCTCTCTCCATACATTACAGTTATTTATTAAATACGATAAACCTTTAGATTCAATTAGTTTCAGTTTATATATAATAATGAACCCCCAGTTCTTTATGTGAGAAACATAATCTGAGTATTGCCCCCTAATCCTTTGTGTCTTATTCTTATGAAAGGTCCTAATAATATATATCCGGTATCCCTTTTTCTTTTCTTTGTTGCAACGAACAGGATTTCATGCCAGCAGAAGTGCAGTGATCTAGGTAGCCGTGCCTGGGCCCTGATATGAATAGAAGCAAACATACCCCTCTGGTCATATGAAACCTGTTAAATTAAAGTGAGAACACCAAAAATATATTTGTCTCCGAACACTGAGAGACCATGTCTGTCTCGAGCCCGGGAGCTCATCAGACTGGTGTTTAACTTGGTTTCCATGACTTGAAGTGACTGAGAATACAAGAACCCTACTACCCCCTACTATTTCAATATATACGGTGGTGCCACCCTTCTCTGTTTTGTCAATGAACCTAGCAATGACGACATTAAAACTCTCACTACAGCCTACTTTAGCGACGGTCTTACATGCCCACAAAAGATGCCTCACTGCTCAATAGAACATAAAATGTCTTGAACTTATTACATATTTTGTTTTAGTATATTCTATATATTTTATTTTCACCTTACTATGTCTTACAATCCTGCGCTGAGTTCTTTGATCTCATCACGTCTTGTTCTAATCTTCTTAGTTTTTCGTCAAGCGATGTTCAGATTCTTGTGTATTTTCTGTGGAAATCTCACCCATGTCTTATTTGCGTTTCATCTTTTCGGACTCGATAAAATAAAATACCACTTCAAGTGTATTGATCCACCGACAGAATAGGTAGAGTGTCTTGTGGCGATTTGTTCCGGTTCTTTATATTAATTATTTCCCGGACAAAACTGGAACTCCAGGGTGTATACTCCCATAGGTAACCATGAATAGTATTAAAGAGAGAGAACTGTCGTATTCAACCTACTTAGAACAGGCGATACCTGATGATAATTATCACGACGACTATGTATATTTAAAGTGTGGAGTTTCTAATTTATCTGTAAAATACTCACAGCTAATCCAATTCCAAGGCCTTCTCACTCCTGCTGGAGGAACTCCTCCCTGGTTGACCTCCACCACTTCTTGGAGAGAAATATATATAAACATACATGCTGGCCACATTTTTCTGTCTCTAAAGAGTATTTTACCCGATTTTCTAACGCGCTATTATCATTGTAGCGATTCTCTGTGTGGATTTCAACATTTCATATAATTATATATATATATATATATATATATTGTATGTATGTATTGTGTCTGAAACACAAAAGTGACATGATTGGACGGAGAGAAGGCAGGATACATCATCCTGAGAGAACAGTCTTGCATTCTCAATGACGGGTCGTTCTATAATATGTATCCCATATACTACACTGCGATTCTTATTTCCTTATTTTTTCTGGCTATATATATATATAAGTTTATCCCGGGTTCAATCGGGGGTAACCACAGTAAGTAAAGTACTCAATACATAGCAGAGTATAGATATTTAATATAGAAATAGCTTCTAGAACTGTTTCATTCGGGACAAATCATCAGTGTTTGCATGTATATATGTATATAAACATTTAGAAGGGACACGGTGCTGTGTGTTTACTAATTTACGAGTGTTTAGAAATGTAAGGAAAACACAAACAAAGGACACATTCCCACTTCAGTTGTCTGCTGTGGGTCTCCGACATATATACTCTCCTTTCATTTTCATGGTGTCTCACTTTCTCTTCACCTCTCTCTCTTCCTTTTCTCCTCTCTATCTTCAAGGGTTATTAAACCTATTTTACTAATATTGTATTTTTTACTATAAGGCGGTGGATTGGCAGTATCGGTAGAGGGTCGGACGCCATGCTAGGGCGGTGGATTGGCAGTATCGGTAGAGGGTCGATGCTATGCTTTGCAGCATAGTTACGTCCCTTTACGATCTGAGTTCAAATCCCGCCGAGGTTGACTTTGCCTTTCATCCTTACGGGGTCGATAAAATAAAGTACCAGTAATGCACTGGATAATTGCTGGCCTTGTGCCAAAAAGTAGAAACAATTATATTATTTACTATAGTTTATGAGTATGTGTGAGTGTGATGAACTCTTCTGGATAAAAAGTTATTAAAAACCGGTGACAGGATGTGTGGAAACAGACAAATATAGGCAAACTGTGCCTTGTTATGTATCATTAGAGGGTATACTTCTCTCTCTCTTTATATATATATACGTATATATATATATATATATATACGTATATATATATTAATATATACATATATATATATGTATATATATATACCTGTGTATATGTATATATATATATATATATACGTATATATATATATATATACGTATATATATATTAATATATATATACATATATATATATGTATATATATATATACATATATATATATGTATATATATATATACGTGTGTATATGTATATATACGTATATATATATATATGTATATATACGTATATATATATATATACGTATATATATATATATATACGTATATATATACATATATATATACGTATATATATATATGTATATATATATATATATATACACGTGTGTATATGTATATATACGTGTATATGTATATATACGTGTATATATATATATATATATATATATTAGACAGAGAGAGAGAGAGAGAGATAAGATTGCTTTGCAGTGGTTTCAGAATAGATAGTAGAACAGATGTTTCTTGCATTAGTTTCAATATTTAACTGTTTTGGTTGTTCTATGTTGAGAACAATCTCGGTATTGTACCACATTATCTCACACTAAATGGCTCAGTATTCTACACATATTTCTACACTTAACTGAAATTCCAACCAGACACAGTCTCGCACAAACCGTGACTATCTGGCTCTAGGAATTACACTTTCAACCCATCTCTCTCTCTCTCTCTCTCTCTCTCTCTCTCTCTCTCTCTCTCTCTCTCACACACACATATGTACACATTCAACTAACACATAAACATACGAACACACACATAGATATACATACGCAAATATAACCACATACACATACAAACACTCACATTCATACACATACAAGCACACAGACATACACACACACTCACACACAAAAAATCGCACCTACATAATCACATACACATACAAAATCACACAAACATACGCACATAAATACACACACAGCTTTTGCTTGTACTCATTTTTAGGTGAATATATTGGAGTAACGTAAAATGAAGGATTTTGCTCAAGAACACAACACACAATCCAGTCAAGGAATCGAATCGGTGTAATTATGATCGTAAGTCCAACACCCTTACCACTAGGCCACGTACCTCCACTTAAGTTAACTCTTCCTCAGCCCGTATCTATTTATAATAATAATAAGTTGTTACTGAATAAATCCTAGAGCTGATACGACTGCAGTCTTTAAATATAAACTTATGTATTTAACCCAAAGACTAGTTTTTGAGCCATCGATCTCTAGCTCCGGATATACTATTTCTAAGTAAATGTACATTCTAATATTCAATCTTTCATCTTTTCGAGGTCGCTAAACAAAGTACCAGTCTAGTACTAGGGTCGATTCTTCTACATATATTTCTCTCTTCCTATCTCTCACTATCTATCCTTCTCTAGAAGAAATCTGCTGTATTTAAACCTGGAGATGTATTATGCCAGGCTTTTAAAAATGCCCAAGAAACTCTGTATGCTGTTACGTTACTTCTACAACCTCGGGAGTTACTCGACTATACATATATACAAATACGATACCAGTCAAGTACTGGAGTAGATTCTTCCTCTATATTTATTTCTCACTTCCTCTCTCTCACTTTCTATCCTTCTCTAGAATAAATCTGCTGTGTTCAGACCTGGAGAGGGGAGATGGGCTCCACCATGTCTTATAAAATACCCTAGAAATGCTGTATGTCAATATGGCACCCTAATGACTCTCTCGGGAGATACTGAACCATAGATACATACAAATACAGTATATGTCCAATCTAGTCGATTCTTCCTCTATATCTCTTTCTCTCTCTATCCTTCTCGCCACTACGACTCTATCAGAAACTACGAGACCATACCATAACATACCACACCATTCGTATAAAATACGATTTATTAATCTTTACATTTTGTACTCAATCTACTGGACAGTGAATCTAATTTTGCATGTCAATGTCAACCGATTCTGGTCGTTGACCAGGTGAGAGCTTAGTTCTAAGTGCTGTGTGTCCCACCCAGCTTTATTATAATATATTTGGCGCTAATGACGCCATTGATGGGTAGTAATTGACTAAACTTCAATAGAGTCAGTGCAGTTGTCACTAACATGCTCATTGCCAGCTACTCAACCTTTCAATTCGGCCCACAAAAGATTTAATGAATATGCAAAAATCCACTCAGTCGATCGGTGAATTGGTTGAGGATTGTCACGTGTTCCATAATGAATAGATGAATATTGCTGTGTGAGCGGTAGGTGGCTGGGGAGGGGCGTTATGCAAAGCTATTTGTTAGGTGAATGAGTTAATAAAGAGTGGATTATGCACATGTATATATATACACAACATATATATGTATATATATACACAACATATATATATATATATATACATACATATATATATGTGTGTGTATGTATAATATATGCATAATATACACACACATAATACACACACACACATGTATATATAGTACATATATATATACTTTTATATATATATATAGTACATGTATATATCAGGTTCACAACATTCACAAACATATTAGGAAACACAAATCTAGACACACATATATGTACTCGCAAATGTGTGTGTACATATCTGTATGTATGTGTGTGTGAAGATATTTGTATACGTGTGTGTATGTACGTGATAGCATATTTGGTCACAGTTACTAAATTGTTAAGTACAATGGCATCTGGAAGTATTTGAAAACCTGACACAAAAGTCATCTCCCTATCTCTTACTCCAAGAATATCTTAAACTCCATCCAGTATTTAAACCAAAATGTGTATGACTGTTTCTCTCTCCTCCACCCCCTCTCTCTCTCCCTCTCTCTCTCTGTATATATATATACATATGTGTGTGTGTTAAGTATTTCCGTAGAAAAGGTAAAGGAAACAGTGCTCTATGTATACTAATACATATATATATATATGTGTGTGTGTGTGTTCATGTATGTATTATCTATGAATATATATCTATGGACCTATGAGTGTATATGTATACAAACACACACACACACACATTTATATATATATATATATATATATATATATATATATACTAAATAAATACTATTACTGTTACTACTACTGCTATTGCTGTAGATTGATATCATCGTTAGAGAAGCCGGGGAAGATGATGTGATGTATTGGTTCCTGTTCTTGACGTTCTGCATTCAATTCCCACCCCTATCCGAGATCAACTTCTTTGCCTTTCATTCGGGTCAAATACTTGGGCCTTGTGGTTTTGTGGTTTTGTGGCCTTGTGTTTATGTCACATATGATAGTTAGATTGACAGAATCGCTAGATCGTCAGACAAAATACTTTGCGATTTTCAATTGTGGCTCTTTACGTTCTCAGTTCAAATCCCACTGAGGTCAAGTTTGCTTTTTATTCTTCTGGGGTCAGTAAAATAAAGCATTAGTCAAATAATATGTCGATTTAATCGGCTTTCTTCCCCTCACATAAAGAAGCCATTATTTTTGTTATGTTCTCTGTTCAAATGCCATCGAAACTAACTTTGCATTTCATTTTTGGTGTGGGGTGGGGTGACAAAATAAGTACCAGTTATATACTGTGGTTGATATAGTCAATTGTGCCCTCACCTACCTCCTTCCAAACTCTGTGGCCTTGTGTTTATATTAGAAATTTTTATTAATTTTATTTTTTGGTGTCATACTTCTACGATTCTGAGTTCAAACCCCACGACTGTGGCTCAACTGTACCTGTCATTCTTCCGGGCGTTAGTATATATTACAGTCGAACCTCTCTTCACGAACTTAATTCGTTCCTGAATGCCGTTCGTCATCAGAAATGTTCATAAACCGAAACTATTTTTCCCATACGAAATGTTAAAAGAGAAATACAATGAAAGATAGTCTGTGTAAAAGACAGATAGATATCATCATAGTAACTAACTACACAACAAGTGACGCTTTTCCGCCGATACTTCAAACTTGTTGCCGGGTTGCGTGCTCGTTACTCGAGACACCGTTCGTCAAACGAGACGTTCTATGTTCGGAAAAATTGTTCGTGAACTGATTTGCTGGTGATGAGAGGCGTTCTTGAACCGAGGTTTCCACTGTATCTTGGTTAGTACGAGGAGGAGTTGATCTGATCAATTATATATTACTTCCTCCCCTTTGCTACTCGGTAGAGTGACCAACAAAACAGTTTATGATCTTAAGTTCAACTCCTGCTCTCTGGAAGTGGTGGGAGGGAAAGGGACCAACATTACCTTTAATTTTACAGGGCTCGTTGATTAAAATAAGTACTAGGGGTCACTGTAACAGACTATATTTTCCACTTACAATAAATTGTGGCCTTATGTTCATGCTAGAAAGTATTATTTTTTATTTAATTACGTTCCGAGTTCGAATACCAGATCTGATCCCTCTTGGGTTCGATGAAAAAATAAATAAATAGCAGTCATCTGCTGGTGGGAGTCAATCTAGTCTTCTATAATACACCCCCTCCCCCACATCTCCTCGCCCACCCTCCAAAAATGTGGCCTTGTGTCTATGTTAGAAATAATTATTGTTGTTATTATTTATTTTGTTACCTGATGAGTTCGCATCTCACCGGAGACGACTTTCAACTGTCTTGTGGGGTGGGGTCAATAATATAGAGTGTCAGTCAAGTACTGGGATCGATATAATCGATTTTCCCCTCCCCACCAAAATAATTTTTTGGTCTTGTGTCTAAATAAGAAATCATCATTTCTGAATCGGTAGAGTGCCGGCCAAAATGCTTTTTTGGTATTAAGTTACAGTCCTTTACGTTCTGGTTTCAAATCCCGTCGAGGTTAGCACACATACATACATATATACATATATATATATATATAATTATATATAAAAATAAGTATATATATATATATATATTTATATATAAATAACTATATATATATATATATATATAATTATATATATATATAAATAACTAAATATATATATATATATATATATATATATATATATATATATATAATATAATTATATATATATAAATAATTATGCATATATATATATATACACACAACTATACCATACACAGTCATGGAAATTTGGTGTTAAGTGCCTCCTAGTCAAAGTAAGTTATTGTTATCTATCCTAGTCAATTAATATGTGTGTGTGTGTGTGTGATAAAACTAGAAATGTCTTGTACAGTTAGCGATCCAGCTCCGATTTCTGGTCTGTCAGGGCAATTAAACTTTACTTTACGGTCTTTGATTCCGACTAGAAAAGCATCAACATCACAGAAGTCTCTTGTCCCCACACCCCACCCATCTACTTCAAAATCTTTGACATTGTGCCTAAAGAATCTATTGCTTTATCCGAACAATTGTCGGTGAGATAGCCGAATCGATAGAGCAACGGTTCTAAATGCCTTAATAATATTACTTAGAGAAATGTCACTTCACTATTGTTATATTAACCGATAAGTCCTTTAAGAAATACATGAATGCCACAACTTCTCAGTTCTCACTTCTTTAATGATATAGGACAACGTGCGTGCCTAGACAAAATAAACCATTAACAGAATATATATATTTAAAATAATTAGTAGGGTGACGTGATTATTGAGACAACAGAGCCCTAACCTAAAACATTACAGTATTATCTCACTTCGTTTCGATCAGAGATAACAATTTTATTCATTTAACTTACAGCATTTAGTTACATCCCTCTATATTCTGCGTTCAAATTCAGACTGAAATTGATTTTACTTTTCGGTCCCACCCAGTTTTGATAAAAGTGAATACCAGTAATATATTAGAGATGACCACACTGACCGTTATGACTAGCCAGAAGATTTCCATTTCGTCTTTTACGTCTTCTTCTTCGCCCACCTATTCCTGAGAGGGTCTCGAGGAGCAGTCCTCAAACACTCCTTCCAGTGGGTCCTGTCAGAAGCAACCCTCTCCAACTGATCCGGCTGGATCCCCAAGTGAGACCAGCCAAGCTCATGGATGTTATCCAACCATATTGCTCGGGGTCTACCCCTGAGTCCCCTGACGG
>OZ024749.1:55288939-55291439 GCA_964016885.1 Eledone cirrhosa | reverse complement strand
ATACGACCATCGTTATGTACGAACTATCAAGGACGTTAGTGTGGCGGTCGAAAAGGTAGAGAACCGGTTGGATTCAATGACTTCCTATATTTTCCACCCTCCAACGTCTCTTGAATTAAATTCATACTGACGATTATATTTGATCTCTTTATTCTTCTGAGATAAAGGTTATCACGAGGTAAGTAGTTAATAGTCATGTATTACAGTTGAATTTTATCGTTTATATCTTTAATATTCTCTCCTTCTAAATATGTCACCTTCACTCAATCTAATAAACAAAACAAATGAAAAAAAATATTATCATAATTCAGAAGAATCTATCAGAAAATAATCGAACATTGTGGTCTTGGAATTTTCTTAATTTGAATTTTAGATTTTCGCGGTGAAATACTTAGAGATGCAACATCGATAAAATATCGAAATCGATTCGATTGAATCCTCCCCAATTCTTTTACGAACTCAAACATGTTCCTACAGAAAACACAACAAATGTTATATAACTACTATAAACTATGGAGGAGTATTGTGATGTCATTAGTTCCTGGCATACGGAGGCCACGATTCGGTTTCGAATTCACTTCATTTCTATTTCCTTTAATCTCTCATTGTTATTGTTCTTGGGAAAGGCATATATGAGGTGACATCTTCCTATTACCCACCATTAACAATACACACACACACATATATACATTCACACAAACACACACACATATATATAATATACACATATATAATATATAATGTATATATATATATATATATATAATATGTATATATTATATATCTATATATCTATATATCTATATAGTAATAAATAAATATTTTATATATACATACATGCACACACACATATATATATATAAATGATATACATGTAAATATATGATATATATTAAAAAATATACTATATCTAGTCAAAATGAAACCAAAAATGTGTTGGTGTTGTTTTCTTTTTCTTTGTAATTACGTTTGGTTTGTTTTTTAAAAACCTTTTTTTCTCGTGGTTTCTTCTGGAAACAATATCCATGACAGATGAACAGTTCCTTCTGGATAATTTCTTCAACTAAATCAAAACAAAAACAGAAAAAAAAGTCAAACAAAAATATGAAGTTCTAAAAAATACATAAAAATACTATTAATACTAATAAACGTCGTTTTAATTAGAAAAAAAATCGATTGAATAAATAAGGATTAAAATTGAATACTTGCTGTGATCTTTGATATAACTTCGTTGTTTTGTTATTGTTGTTTTTATTGTATGTGTTGTTGTTTTATTCTCGTTTGCTTCTATTGCATCAGCTTTTCTTATTTCCATCCCATTTATCTTTCACATTTCCACACCTCTTACCTTTCACATTTCCATCACAACTTATCTTTCACATTTCTACACATCCTATCTTTCACATTTCTACACATCCTATCTTTCACATCCTCACCACACATCTTATATTTCACAATTCTATCACACTTAATTTTCGCAATTTCCTATTTCTACGTTCTTTTCTCAACTCTAGGCATGTGTAAGATAACAAAATATAGTTTCCAAGATACAACAACTTTACAGGACCTCCGAGACCGGAGAAGTCACTACCGATAACGTTCCGCTTACACCGCTGTAGGTCCACTTCCTTTGAAGGGGTCATGAATATAGACCGACCTCTAGAACTCTGACATTCTGGACGAGAAAGACTGGACGTAGTGGTTAGCACAGGATTAAAGGATTGAACACAAAATGGGTAACGAGAGGAGGAAATATGAGTGTTTCATGAGTCCCTAAGAAGAGATGTCATGGGACTAGCAAGCTCCGGTGAAAAGAGAACGTAGTATTGGTAGAAGAAACAGAGGTAAGAGGCAGCATGTGGCCCATAGCCTCCAATAAGGGAATTTATAACCATATAGAAGTATAGCTTTTCTCTAGATATGATCTATACCAATGTGAGCAACAGCAGCACACCAATCCAGATGTTGAAGAAGCGCTCAATTGTGTGCTTATCAGAGCCTTAGAAAGGGTCATTAGTTTCGGGGCGTTGAAGCATTTTTGGCCCCTCACGGAAAATGATGAGTTATTCATTCTAACGAGGACTCCTTTGGGATGCTGTTCCTGTTATAACCCATTTTCTCTATGATAGATCTTCGATGATTGAGAGGTTTAGCATTCGTAACAATCACAAGAGCTCTAGACATCTGCTATTAGTGCTGAAGCTACCAACCCAGGAGATGACACACAAATGAAGTCCATAGATTGAGAGGACATTTACCTCACAAGACACGGACGAAACCTTTGCTGATGTTGCAGTCAACGACATTGAGTTCAACATGTCTCTGTAAAGTTTCAGATCTCAGGTGAGTATTATATGGGAGTAGATCTCTCCAATAGATCTGGTATAAGGAGGCGGTAGAGAGAGAAGGAGAGAGAGAGGAGGGAGAGAGAGAGACAGAGAGTGAGAAAGAAAGTGAGAGAGAGACACAGAGAGGGTGTGTGAGAGAAAGAGAAGAGAGA
>OZ024749.1:55252226-55257226 GCA_964016885.1 Eledone cirrhosa | reverse complement strand
TAATCGTCCCCACCCCAACTTATTAATTTTACAGATACCCTACCCTCACCAGTTTTCATTCCACCCCACTCACACCACTTATAATTTTACAAATTTATCCTCGGCGAAATTGTAAATGATTCATATTGATAACTAGCAGCTGGAGAATCTAATAATAATTTTATTTTACATTAAAACAAACATTATATATGACAAAAGAAGAACATTACAAGCAATCCCATATTTACGAACGGACCCTATACAATTACTGGTTTCACAAGCCCCCCCCCCCCTATTATTGGGACCCGAGAGTGCCACAAACTCTCTATCAACCCCTCCCTGATATATACGTGTCTGTGTTTATAGACACGTATATATATAGGTTTGTATGTTTATATATAACGTTTGTTATAGCTCTGGTTCATCTGTTTGTATTATTCTCCAGACTCTAGCTATTGACCAGTTAATTTTCTTGATTTTTTAGTTGATTCTATTGACTGATGAATAGCTTATGTTAATTTTAACCCTTCTGTTGAGAAATCTATTCGATTTGTGATGTTTTTGCATTCTTGCAAAAATATACACAACTGAATTAATTCGCCTGATATAGGGGTTGCCTCCCTTGCTGATCCCCACGTGGGGTCAGCAATAGTCAGTCCATTGAACTAAAACCTGTTGAGAAAGTGGCTTCCTTGTTCAATCATCTTACCAGAAGCCTGACATTATTTATGTAAGCGGACGGTACTTGATTTAGGAGCCGCAGAAACCCATATACTGGATTTTACCAACCTTGCAGGGGTCCGGGTAAATTTTCAATACCCGAATTACTTGATCGTTCTTTTGGGGGGCTATGCGAATGATTGTTTAACCATCGTCTCAGTGTGTTTGGCCTTTAACGTTTGTTATAGCTCTGGTTCATCTGAATCATTGAGCACTTGCCGCACATCTCGGAGGTTGTTTTTCGTTATTTCGTGGGCCGAAATGCGAATCTCGATAATTTATGTTTATATATATATATATATATATATATATGTTTGTATGTTTATATATATATACAGTATATGTATATATTTGTATGTATGAATATCTCTCTCTCTCTCTCTCTCTCTGTATATATATATATATATATATATATATATATATATATATATATATATATATATATATATATATATATACAGTATATGTATATATTTGTATGTATATCTATATATATATATATATATATATATATATATATATATATATATATATATATATATATATGTTTATATATGTATATGTTTATATATATATATATCTGTTTATATATATATATATATACATATACACAAGAACATAGTGTATGCTTATATATGAACGTATGTATATGCATGTATGTGTATGCTCGTAAGTGTATATACGCCTGTAGGTAGGAATTTACTAATTATTACGAGTTGAGTCATTGTGTTAACAAATGAGACAATTCAAGTGTATAATAACCACTGAAGTGGCCTGAGTCAGTATTGAAGAGCTAACATCTCACTACAGTTGGTATTCTTCAAATAGAAACTCTTGTCACAGTTCACCTTGTGTATTTTACATGGGGCAAAATGTGGTGTATTATATATGAGGTAAAGTGTGGTGTATTATATATGGGGCAAAATGTAGTGTATTATATATGCGGCAAAATGTGGTGTATTATATATGGGACAAGGTGTAGTGTATTTATTTGGGGTAAAGTGTGGTGTAATGTATATGGGGCAAGTGTGGTGTGTTCTATAAGAGGCAAAATGTGGTGTGTTTTACATGGGACAAAATGTGATGTGTTTTACATGGGACAAAATGTGATGTGTTTTACATGGGGTAAAGTGTGGTATGTTTTACATGGGGTAAAGTGTGGTGTATTCTACATGAGGCAAAATGTGGTGTGTTTTACATGGGCAAAGTTTGCTGTATTCTACATGAGGCAAAATAAGGTGTGTTTTAGATGAGGCAAAGTTTGGTGCATTCTATGTTTTTGAAAGGAGCAACCCAAATACAATAATGCTTTCTTTCTGTCATAAAAGATGACGAAGGTGACATACATTTGAAAAAAAAACACACAAAAAAACACATCAAACTTCAGAACAAACAACTAGCAAGGAAAATTTAAATGTTTGCATATGAATATAGTCATGTGAGTTTGTGTGTTTGTGTTTGTGTTTGTGTGTGTGTGTATCTATGTATGTATTTGTGCATGTATGATGTTCGTATGTATGAATGTACACATTTACAGACACACAAAACTATATATATATATATTAAAATATGAGTATTAATAAAATAGATGTTCTTTTGATCAATTACATTTTATTATACATATTTCGGATGTACAACAGTACGTCCTCATCAGACAAATTATAATGATACATGACATACCCTGAGATGTTAAATGGTTAAGATGTAATCACTACCTTGATTAAATCTTAAATCTAACCATTTAACATCTCAGGGTATGTCATGTATTATTATATTTTGTCTGATGAGGACGTACTGTTGTACATCCGAAATATGTATAATAAAATGTTATTGATCAAAAGAACATCTATTTTATTAATACTCATATTTTAATATTAATAACTCCTGAAAATAATTTTTTTCTGTTGAGTGCTTCCAATCTACTGTAAAACTCATTCTTTGACATAATCATAGAATATTGTTTAACAACTTTATATATATATATATACAGACAAATACATTCACACACTCACATAGAGACTCACACACACACACACACATATATACATTAATCTCTCTCTCTCTCTCTCTCTCTCTCTCTCTCTCTCTCTCTCTCTCTCTCTCTCTCTCTCTCTCTCTCTCTCTCTATATATATATATATATATATATATATATATATATATATATATATATTAGAAAGTGAGGGTTTTTTTACAAAATGAAAAATAACCGAGGTGCCCTACTACACGAGTGAAAGTATAAGGAAATCAGATGAAATCGAAAATGCAACTGGAGTCTTTTTTTTTTTTAATATATATTTATTTGGTTCCTTTACCGGTTTCGCAGTTATTCTGCTTTTCAAAAGTAGAGTTGAGATGGAGGGTCTGTGGTTTTTCTCACACACACACACACACACACACACACACA
Organism: Eledone cirrhosa; assembly: GCA_964016885.1. NCBI lineage: Eukaryota > Metazoa > Mollusca > Cephalopoda > Octopoda > Eledonidae > Eledone > Eledone cirrhosa. The sequence continues at coordinate 55,254,121 of OZ024749.1, read as the reverse complement.
CACACACACACACACACACACACACACACACACACACATATATATATATATATACATAGAGAGAGAGAGAGAGAGAGAGAGAGGGAGAGAGAGAGACGCTAGTTCCATTCTTTGGCGTAACAAAGTTTATTTTTAGCCTGTCAAAATACCTAAATATTTCCAAGTTACATTCTCCATGTCCAGAAACGTGTAAGAGGTTGGTTAAATGGTAGCTAACTAGGTTGCGTGCTTCCTGCCTACACCATTGATATAGACCACCTAACTGGCTCTTCTTACGTCTGTTAAATACCAACAGAAACGTGCAGAGTAATCATTTATCTAAAGCCCGATCATCCCCAGGCGATTTCCAGACCAGTTCTGGTATACGGGCATCCGGAGAAATATGTAGTCATGTACGTACTGTTGTGTGTATGTATGTATGTATGTATGTATGTATGTATGTATGTATGTATGTATGTATGTATATATATATATATATATATGGAGAGAGAGAGAGAGAGAAATAGGTAGATATAGATAGATAGATACAGAGGCACACAAACATGTATTTGTATGTGTATGACGTATATATATATATATATATTTATATATGTGTGCGTGTGTGCGCGTGTATGTATATATACGTGTGTGTATGTGTATGTATGTGTGTATGTATGTGTGTGTGTGTTTGTGTTTAGATAGAGAAGAGGAAGTAGCAAGCCCTGCTAATGTGTAGGATGTAGTCACGGCAAATCTGTCTTCAACGAACACCAAAAGACCATTAGAAGGCACGCATGTCCCTTCTGATTTCAACATTATATACTCTCTCTCTCTCGCTCTCTCTCTCTCTCTCTCTCTCTCTCTCTCTCTCTCTCTCTCTCCCTCCCTCCCTCTCTCTCGCTCTCTCGCTCACACACACTCTCTCTCTCCTTATCTATCTCTCAATCTCTCTCTCTATCTATCCATCTATCTCATGCACACCCACTCACATATATCCACACAAACATCCACGCACACACATATCAACACATACATACAGACACACATGCACACGCATATCTACGCACATACATATACACATACGCACATATACATTCACACACATATCCACAAATCCACACACATACATATATACACACAGACACACATATACATCTACACACATATACACACACTCTACCACACACATGTATACGTACGTGCGTATGTATGTGTGTATGTATATTTATATATCCACACATGCACAACCCTCACACACACATCCATAAACACATATACACACATATACACATACATACAGAGCTGGACATCCATATGATGGTGATGATGATGATGGTGGTGATTGCGATGATAATGTCAGCGATGACGATGATGATGATGATGATGATGATAATATAAATGATGTTGAAGATGATTAAAGTTTTAAGCTCCGGGCAAATGAAATAATAACAACGATAATAACAGTCCAGCAAATACCCAGTGCATTACTGGTACTTTATTTTATCGACCCCGTAAGGATGAAAGGCAAAGCTAACATCGGCAGGATTTGAACTCAGGACGTAAAGGGCCGTAACACTATGCATTAAAGCATGTTGTCCGATGCTCTACCGATTCTGCCACTCCCTCTCCTTATGATAAAACTCATAAACAAATATAGAGAAAAACACTTAAATAAAATAAGGCAATATTTAAAGAGCACATAGAATACATTTAAGGCCACCGTTCCTCACACAAGTTAGACGCCACTGTTTAGGTTGGGTTACAACAACCAGTATATTCAACCTGCCAGACACTCAAGTACTCTAAAAAAGGATTTAGAAACATCCACTAACACTTTTTTTCCTGTTAGATATTGTCAAATAGTTGTAGGAAGCATTAACCAAGTACAGTCTGGTGTAGAAAACTCGAGTTTATTG
>OZ024749.1:55244726-55247226 GCA_964016885.1 Eledone cirrhosa | reverse complement strand
ACCCCATTGAAAAGTTTCGTGAAATAGTCTTTTTAAGACTATATAGAGCATTTGTAGATTTTTCCAAATTGGAGGATAAATATTTACTCTTAATTTTATTCTGAGTTAAGATTCTATTGGTTTTTTCCCTGGATTTCACAAAATCTGTGGATAAAATTTCTGTCTTGACTTTTTTTGAATTGAGTTTGAATTATTTTCCCATATCTTACGTTAAATATTTCCCATCTTGACGTAATAGCCACTTATATATTATGGGATACTGTTGGCTTCTTGCTCACATAATTTGCCTTGGTGGCCCTTGAAATATGTATAAAAAAATAAATATGGTTTCCATTTATTAATATATTGTGTATTTACTCCACAAACTGTTGAGTGCTTTATATCAGTTATAAATTTTTTTAAACTTGTTGAATCCCAACAAATTAAATCTAACCTCTGCATATATATATATATATATATATATATATATATATATATACAGAGGGAGTTGGAGGAGGAGGAGTTGGAGGAAGGGGAATATGTTGATGATGTTTATGATGATGATGATATTGCTGAATATGGAGCTGGTGGTGGTGGTGGTATGATATGCCTGTTGCTGGTGGCTTTTACTGCTGTCAATGATGATGCTGATGAGGGTTCGTGATAATGCTACCGCTGCTGCTGTTGCTGTTGCTACTGGTGTTGCTGCTGTTGCTAGTGTTGATGGTGATGATGATGAAGCCGAACCGGAAGTAAGCGGGGTGGTGGGAGGAGGTGTGAAGGAGGTGTACATTATTGTCTAATGACTCAGATGGCTAAGTAACAGCTTAAGTGGGCCACTTCTAACGAAATGTTATTGTTTTCCGCCAAACAGTGGCGGCGGTGTCTGGGGTGTCACCTCCTTTGCCCTTTAGCAGTAGTAGTGGTGGTAGAAGTAGTAGTAGTGGTAGTAGTAGTAGTAGTAGTAGTGGTACTACTACTACTACTACTACTACTACTACTACTACTACTACTACTACTACATAAATGAATATTAAAGATGTGTAAAATAAGGTAAAATTCGGCCAAGAACTCATCACAATCAATCTTAGCTTGTCTAGGACTGTTATATATATATATATATGTATATATATATATATATATATATATATATAACAAAGTAAATGTGGTAAGGAACCAGATGGACCATAACGCACCAGAGTACTCAATACTTAGGGTAGTAGAGTGGGAAATAAGAAAAAGTTTGACTCCGACGGCAGAGCTCAAGCCGTTTCGACGGGTAGAAATATATTATATATTATATATGCATAGTCATACCTACATATATACACACATTCATTCATACACACACACACACATATTTATATATATATATATATATATATATATATATATATATATAGAGAGAGAGAGAGAGAGAGAGAGATAGATATGGGTGTAGGTTATAATAATATCTATACACTTGTAATATAAATATATTTGTACGTACTTGTCTGTCTCTCTCAATCTTTCCTTCACTCTCTCTCTCCCCCCTCTCTCTCCCTGTCACCCTTTCTTCCTCTCCTCCTCTCTCTGTCTACAAGAAAAGTTTCATATTTATACATATATATCATAAAATATTGAGTTTGATGTCCGGCTTCTCTCCCTTGAGTGTGTAAACGTCACACACCATTAATCATTAGTTCGTATGCTTATATTTCTATTCCCTTTAGTAAAACTTTGATATGAACAATTGGTGTATAAAAAATATATATGCCACCTCTTTCAATATCATATATAAATGTATGTATGTATAGATACATATAAATATATACATACACATACACATATAAATATGTGTGTACTTATATATATATATATATATATATATATATATATATATATATATATATGTACGTACATACATATAAATATATATACACACATATATACACGTTATATTTTCAGTTTCCTCTGTTGCTTTTCAATTATTAGTTTATCATACTTCCTCTTCTTCTTCTTCTTCTTCTTCTTCTTCTTCTTCTTCTACATTAATCAATGTCTTTCACAAGGTCTAAGGATCTTTAGTTAGCGAAGAAATAATTGTTTCTACTTTTGGCCAGCAATTACTCAGTGCATTACTGGTACTCTATTTTATCGACCCCGTAAGAATGAAAGGGAATGGTTTCCGATTTAGGCACAAGGCCAACAATTTTAGGGGAGAGCGGAAAGTCGATTAAATCTGCTTTACTGGTACATAATTTTATCGACACCGTAAGGTTGAAAAGCATATCTAACCTCGATGGGATTTGAACACAGTATGTAAATGGCCGTAACAGTATGCCACGATTTGCTACCCCAAAACAGTGTTTAAGTGTTAAGCTGTACAGGTTTTTACCAAAACTTTACCATTTGTAAATACAATTTGTCAGACAAAACCAGTTTCATTGTGTTACATTTTAGACGTTTCTTCGGATGGTAAAGTGTGGCGTAGTATTGGAATGTAACGGCTATTAGAGACTACAACAACAACAACAGCAAC
>OZ024749.1:55232226-55234726 GCA_964016885.1 Eledone cirrhosa | reverse complement strand
GGCAGGTTTGTACGTGTGTGAGTCTCTCTATCTCCCCCCTCTCCCCCTATCTCTCTTACTCTCCCTGTCTACCCCCCACCCCCACCCTTTCTCCCTCACTGTGTGGAGTCGTTATATTTTTTATCGTCTTCCTATGTCTGCAATGATGGGATGTTTATCACAGATTCACCTAGGACCTTGTCACAAATAATAATTTAGTTTCTGCCATGAAATATTCAAGTCGTTGTGTTAAATCTAGCGAGATTAAGTGAACTTCTGTTGTAAGAAAGAATCAGTGAAATCCCCACTTCCTTGCCGACATCTCATATATTTATTTATCTTCTTATTTTAACATTGATTACTTGTCAAATTTCAAATTTTCGGTTAGACCCTCATTTTTAACACATTTTTCTTTCCTTGTTTTCTCTTTTTTCCTTTTTTTTCTTATTTTCCCCTTATTTATTTGTTTTCTATTTTTTTTTTATTCCGTGATAAATCAGCTTCACATTTACTCTTCAGCTCCTTTGTGGCAATAAACTTACTTAAAATACATGCTTTCCTCATACTTATTTACAATTTTTCTTTCTTATTTCTTTTTAAATTTTTTATTACATCTATTCTTCGTTTTAAATAAGCTCCCCATTTTTTTTCCCCTTTTAGTTTTGCTGAAAACTTTTACTCGTGTATTTTAGATTTTATTTTTGTGTTTGTATTTTAAGGTTCTTAATTCTCTCCCTTTATTATCATTCTCTATTCTATAGCTTACTTCCGTTTCTGCTCTGGTCGACTCGACTCTCAATGCGTCTTTTCTACTCTAAACAGCTCTATATCTGCATTCTATTCCATCATAATTAGGACTGCATCTGTTTTATATGAATATTCATGAAGCATCACCATGGGGTTTGCCAGCCAGCGTCTTTTTACCCACTCGATTTCAATGAAGGCAAGACGATAATGTATATATAAATTGTAAATGTTAACGGTGGAATAATGCATATTTATCGCGTGTTGATATAACTGCACTAATGCGCATTTGCAGTCAACTGTTAGCTGGAATTAATACAGATTTACCGAATAGAGAGAGAGAGAGAGAGTGTGTGTGTGTCTGTGAGAGCGAGAAAGATACAGAGAGAGTGAGAAAGTATGGAGAGAAAGAGAGAAGAGATGAAAAAGAGATAGAGAGAAATGAGAGAGAGATAGGGACAGAGAGAGGGAAAAAGAGAGAGAGAGATAGGGACAGAGAGAGGGAGAAAGAGAGAGAGAGATAGGGACAGAGAGAGGGAGAAAGAGAGAGAGAGAGAGAGAGAGAGAGAGAGAGGAAATAATGCACGTTTAGCGTCCACTGCTTGAGGTGAAATAATCCACACACACACTCGTACGTGGTCTACTAACACACACACACACACACACACACACACACACACACACACACACACACACACACACACACACACAAACCTAGAGAGACACATACATATACAATACCCCGTCTCCGTACACACACATATATACAAGCACCCACGACTCCACACAGGCTATCAGAGGAGATTGTTAGCTGAAAGTAATGTATATTCCATAGGATTTGCTGGAGTTTAAATTTGCTTGATTCCACGATGATTGCTTACAAGGCACTACTACTACTACTACTACTACTACTACTACTACTACTACTACTGCTACTACCACTACCACCACCACTACTACTACTACTACTACTACTTCTACTACTTCGTCTTCTTATATATATATACACACATACACTCATACATATACACATATACACATATATACATACATATATATATACACATATACATACATATATACACACATACATCTACACACATACATCTACACACATACATCTACACATATACATATACACACATACATATACACACATTTATATACACACATACACTTATACATATACACATACATATAAACACAGACACATACATGCATATGCGCACATACATACACTTATAAAATACAAACGCTTACACACCCATATACATACATACACGCACACATGCATGTGTAAGTATGTATGTATGTGTTTGTAGGTGTATGTGTGTGTAAGTATGTATGCGTATGTATGTGTATGTGTATGTTTATAAGTGTATGTATGTGTGTGAAGTTATACATCAATTTAGACTTGGTCGGTCGTGTTTCTCTTTGTTCCCCACCCTAACCTCCATACAACTTCTCCCTACACCCTCTTCCACTCTCTCTCTCGCACACACACACTCTCTCTCACTCACACACAACCTCTCTCTCTCTTACACACACTCTCTCTCTCACTCTCACACACACAATCTCTCTCTCTCTCTCTCACACACACACTCTCTCTCTCACTCTCACACACACAGACACACATACACACACACCCTCTCTCTCTCTCTCTCTCTCTATCACAGACACTATCTCTCTTGTTCCCGCTATCATTCCTCCACTCTCTCTCTCACACACATACACAATCTCTCTCTCTCTCGCTCACACACGCTCACCCACACACACT
>OZ024749.1:55222226-55224726 GCA_964016885.1 Eledone cirrhosa | reverse complement strand
CAACAGTAACAACAGTTCAACAACAACAACAACTACAGTAACACCAACAGTAACAACAACAACAGTAACAACAGTTCAACAACAACAACAACAACTACAGTAACACCAACAGTAACAACAACAACAGTAACAACAGTTCAACAACAACAACAACAACAACTACAGTAACACCAACAGTAACAACAACAACAAGCTGAAAATAGTGCGATAATGAAACAGTTTATAAACCTCACATAGAAATATATTGGTGGCTCTCGGTACGAGCCCCGGCCCCGAACCCGACACACCGACTCCCTTCAGTCACTGGAGGCTGGTTCCCAAAATAATACAATTTGTCCCCTCTATGACAAATTTAGAAGTATAATTAATTAGACTACAAGTCAGGAGAGACAAACCGCTTTAACATAGCGTGACTATCGACTGTAACTGAACACAACATATACATAGATATACATACACACACACACACACATATATATATATATATATATACAAATATATACACACCTAAATATACTCACATAGATATACATATACACACATAGATACACACACACATATATATATATATAGAGAGAGAGATAAATATACTCACATAGATATACATATACGCACATAGATATACGCATATATATATATATACGCATATATATATACATATAGATTTACATAGATATACTTATAAATATACACAAACATAAATATACACATAGATATATATTCAATTGAAGAAAGCTGGTTGATTGAAAATCTGCCGACTCTTTCGTAACAGATATAAAGCACTCCACGATTTTTGTTCGTTCGGAGTTTAATTATAATAATAAACGAGAAAGACGGTTTCATTTGTACATTCCTATTTATTTTGTTATACGTATTTCAAAGACGTAAGGAAGTTGTATAACAACTGCCTTACGTGTTCTCTTCAGACAAAACTACAAACGAGATGTAAATATCCATTGATATGTTACCAGTCATACGTGTTATTCTCTCCGCCGACCAGTAAGCATATGCTTACATAGATATATACATAGATATATACATATATATATATATATATACATATGGACATAGATATACACATAGATATACTCATCGATATACACATAGATTTACGTATAGGCATTCGTAGAGTTATACGCATTGATACTTATCTATAGTTACACACACTCAAACACACATGCTTCATTTAAAAGGTTTCTGCACTAAATACACCAAACCCACTAAAATTGAAATAACGAGATAGATAGACAGACAGATAGATTGGTAAATAGATAGATAGATAGTTATATAGATAGATAGATAAATAGATAGATAGATAGATCTATAGATAAACTATTGAAGAGAAATTGAGTAGAATGGTAGACAAGTGAGTGAAGTGTGAAAAGAAGAGAGAAGGGAGAAGAAAGAAGAGAGAGAGGGGGTATACTGTTGTGAGGTTTCGTATCAAGATTTACACGTTCCAACAGATATATATCTGGCTGATATCCTCTGGATATATGCCAAGCAAGGCTTGTTCGGTTGTTAGCTCAAATTTTTCCCGCCAGCGGAATTCTCCGGTGCAATAACTTCTTTGTACTTCCGACACAGAACTTCACTGTTGATAGCTTTGTAATTACTAATGTGATGCACTGTTACACTTGCAGCGACCCTGCATTCATGGTAGAACAGACACACACACACACCTCTCCTACACTGACCACTGCAGCTGTACTTCCTACCACTCAAGAAGAAGAAGAAGAAGAAGAAGAAGAAGAAGAAGAAGAAGAAGAAGAAGAAGAAGAAGAAGAAGAAGAAGAAGAAGAAGAAGAAGAAGAAAGTTTCTTTTTAGTTGCTCGCCGCCGCTTTGCTAACTAGAAGCTAGCATATATATTTCAGTAAATTTATCTGCCCATTCTTTGTTTTGTTATCGTCTGACGTATCCTGCCAACAGAGTTCTGTTCTAATCTGTTGCACAAAATAGCATCACAAATGCAATACCGCAATGTGTGAAACTGTACTCAAGCAAAGTGGCTGGCGAGGCAGACATGCAGCTTTCTGTTCGTCCTATGCAAGCAAACCGAAAACATTTTTGCATGGAAGCATTTTAAGAAAGGCGCTCAAGAAATATGAACATACATTCATGTTTAGAGCAATAACATAGTATATAGAAATAAAAAAGATGGCTTAGGGGGAAACACCATAAAATAGATTCTAGCTATTCATATTGAAATAAACTCGTTCGTATTATTTATATATTTTTCTCCGGTCATGAGTTCGTGTTTTTCACAGACCCACGTTTAAAATAATAAGATTGGGGTCGATATGGTCAACTGAAGCTTTGAGGAGCGATACTCCTAGATACCTGTAGTCCAATGGCTGAAACCAGTAACCAAATACAAGAATAATGAGCACACAAGACCTAATAGAATCAACCGCTCGAATACCAAGTCATAAGAAGAATATACCCTCCATATAGCAGAAACGAATAAGCAGAGGTAACAACGAGGGAGGAATAATAACC
>OZ024749.1:55197226-55207226 GCA_964016885.1 Eledone cirrhosa | reverse complement strand
TGGTGGTGTTGTTGTTGGTGGTGTGTTGTTGTTTGTGTTGGTGTTGGTGTTGGTGTTGTTGTTGTTGGTGTTGTTGTTGGTGTTGTTGTTGGTGGTGTGTTGTTGGTGTTGTTGTTGTTGGTGGTGTGTTGTTGTTGTTGTTGTTGGTGTTGTTGTTGTTGGTGTTGTTGTTGTTGGTGGTGTTGGTGTTGGTGTTGTTGTTGTTGGTGGTGTGTTGTTGTTGTTGTTGTTGTTGTTGTTGGTGTTGTTGGTGTTGGTGGTGTTGTTGTTGTTCTCCTTCTGCTGCTGCTGTTGTTGTTGCTGCTGTTGTTGGTCTTGTTGCTGTTGTTGTTGGGATTGATGTTGTTGTTGCTGTTGTTGTTGGCCTTGTTGTTGAATGTTGTTGTTGTTGGCCTTGTTGTTGTCGGTGGTCGTGGTGTTGGTCTTGTAGTTGTTGTTTTTCTTGCTGTTGTAATTTTTGTTGTTCTTTTGGTTTTCGTTGTGGTTGTTATTCTTCAAGGTACTGTTGTTGTTGTTGTTGTTGTTGTTGTTATTTTTGCTCCTGTTGTTGCTGTTGTTCTTGTCGCTGCTTTTGCTGTTGTTTTTCTTGCTGTTGTTGTTGTTATTGCTGCTGTTGTTGTTGTTATTGTTACTGTTACTGTAGTTGTTGTTATTGTTACTGCTATTGTTGGTGTTGTTATAGCTGCTGCTACTGTTGCTGCTGTTACTGTTGTTGTTGTTGCTGTTCCTCTCATTATCCTCCCTGTTACATAATTACTGTTGATCTCGGCGGTAAAGTCGTTAACATCTTTACATGGATCTCCGTAGTCATAGAAACAGACGCAGCTTATTTTCTTACACCTCTTCCTCCTCCTACTCCTCCTCATACTACTACCACCACCACCACTACTACTACTACTGCTACTACTACTACCGCCACCACTACTACTACTAGTGTGGTAATGGTGATGTTGATGATGATAATTGCGATGACTATGGAGATGATTATGGTGATGGTGATGACGATGACGATGGTGACGATGATGCTGCTGTTGGCGATGATTAAGATGATGGTACTTGTGATTTCAAGCTTCATTTTTTTTATATTTTCTTCCATTCTTGGCTAAGACCGTCTTAACACCCCCACCCCACCACCTCTCTTTACTTCCCTTCCGGGCTTCATACTGTCTTTACTGCTCAGAAACACACACACGCACACTTACACACACACACACACATAAATATATATATATATACACGCCTTACTCTGTGTATGGTCGTGTGTATATATATATATATATATATATATATACACGACCATACACAGAGTAACACACATAATTAGGCACACACTTGCAAACCCAGTGTAACACATGTACATACTTAAAGCTTACACACACACGTACGCCCCCCCCCCCCCACACCCAATGCTTGCACTTAATCCTGGTACTAACCAAATTTCATTGTAACTTTTTTAATCTTCCCAGCTTTATAACGAAAAGCTTGCTTCCAAGAACAGAATTCTCACTCAGTAAAATCTGATGGAAGCTGCCACTTCCAACTTGGCTTATTAATGTCTTCGCCTCTATTATCTTCTTCTTCTTCTCATCAACATCTTCATCATCATCATCATCCTTCTCCTCCTTCTCCTCCCCCTCCTCTTTTTCTTCCAAACAGGGTTGGCAACCAACCAGCCAGTCAGTTAGTCAACCCACAAACCAACCAACCAGCTACCAATCAACCAACCAGCCTACCAATCAACCAATCAACCAACCAACCTACCAACCTACCAATCAACCAACCAACCAGCCAACCAACGAAACCACCTTAGCAAGCGAAACCAACCAGCAAACCTCCCAACAAGCCAACCACAACCACCACCACCACCACCACTCCTCCAATATTTTTATCCTTCTAAAGTCTCTATTTTATCGCCCCCTGCAATCTCCTTGTCTCCATTTTCTGCAATCTTCTTCCATAGGCAATATTTTCTCAATTTTCTCTTTATCGTTCAAGCCAGTGTTGTTGTTGTTGTTGCTGCTGCTGTTGTGGTTGCTGTTGTTGTTGTTGCTATTGTTGCTGCTACTGTTGCTGCTACTGTTGTTGTTGTCTTTCTGTTTTTTTTTTGTTTTTTTTCGAAACCATTTTAGGATCTTTAAGTTAAACTACTTCATTTTACATCAGATTTCTTCTAGTGAATGTCTTTCTGGAGAAGAAGAAGAAGAAGAAGAAGAAGAAGAAGAAGAAGAAATAGGGGAGAAGAAGAAGAGGAAGAAAATGATGATGATTATGTGTATATATGTTTGTGGTATGTGCCTGTGTATATATATATATTTGTGTGTGCATGTTTGTATACATATAAATATATGTATGTATGTATACCTGCATGTACTTATGTATATATGTATGTAAGTATGTATATATGTATGTATATATGTATGTATGTTTATATGTAAGTATATATGTATGTATACATGTATGTATGTATCTATGTATAAATATATGTATATACGTATGTATGTGTGTATGTATGAATGTATATATATGTACGTATGCATGTATGTATATATGTATGTATGTATATACATGTGTGTTTGTGTGTGTGTGTTTCTGATTTAATGCTGCTTTTTTAAATGTATTTTATGTGGCTTCTTGTCTTGGAGAATATATATTAAAAAAACACCATTCCCCAGTATCACAATATATTGTTGGACAGTGTACAATTGTATATTGCATAATATATATTATATGGTATACACATATCTATATATACATACATACATATATATACATATCTATATATACATACATATATATACACATATCTATATATACATACATATATATACACATATCTATATATACATCCATAATATATATATACATCCATAATATACATACGCATATCTATATATACATACATACATATATATACATATATATATATATATACATCCATATATACATACACACACACATATATATACACATATCTATATATACATACACACACACATATCTATATATACATACACACACACATGCATACACATATCTATATATACATACACACACACATACATACACATATCTATATACATACATACTTACATAGATATACGTATATACATACATATAAACATATATATATATACTTACATACACGCACAGACATATATATATATATGTATGTACATATGCACAACATATATATTTGTGTGTTTGTGCATGAGCGCGCGTGCGGGCTTGTTTTGATAAGGATAATAAAACCAACAACAACAACAACAACAATTATTATTGTTATCTTTCTTCTCCCCAACGTCGCCATCGTTGACGACGTTGTCATTGTCATCATCATCACCATCATCATCACCACTATCATCATCATCATTATCACCATAATCATCATCATCATTACCACCATCACCATCATCGCCACCATCATCACCATCATCACCATAATCAACACCATAATCATCACCACTATCATCATCATCATTACCACCATCACCATCATCGCCACCATCATCACCATAATCAACACCATAATCATCACCACTATCATCAACATCATTACCACCATAATCATCACCACAATTATCATAATCTTCATTATCACCGCCACCATAATAATCATCATCATCACCACCTTTATAATAATAATAATAATAATAATAATAATAATAATAATAATAATCATCATCATCACCGCCACCACAATAATAATCATCATCACCACCCTCATCATCATCATCATCATCACCTCAAGCCAGGCCACTTCTGGGACAAATGTCCTTATTCCATTTTTTCTTTCTTTCCCCTTTTATATTTATTAGCTGTCTCCTTCATTTCCATATTTTATTTTATATCATTATTATTATTGTTGTTGTTGATGATGTTGTTGTTGTTGTTGATGTTATCCCTCAAGTTCCAAACCATCTGACGCATTCAATTATTTTTATCCCTCACATTTCTACAGCTATGCCCCAGAGGTAGATTTTGTTTTTGAGAAAGAAAAACCAACGCCCTAACATATACTCATTTACACAATCACAGCCTCCCATACATTGACAAAGACACACACGCATAGAAGCACACTTACACAGACACACACATGCAAGAAGACATAGGCACACACACACACAACCACACACTTGGACGAAGACATACCCACACACTTACACAACCACACAAATGGACGAAGACATATCAACATACTTACATACACACAACCTCACACATGTACTAAGACACAGGCACATACTCACACTTATACATCCACACACATGGACGAAGACACACACACACACACACACACACACACACACACATACACATATGCATAAAATACATATAAAATGAAAATATATACAAAAATTATCTAAACAAAACACTATCAAAATAAATGAAACACATACACACAGACATATACATCCATATACGCAATTATACACATTTATACATACACATCGTCTGACGATGAAAAATTATGCATACAAACTGATCATTATATATATATATATATGTGTGTGTGTGTACACACACATATATATACTTAAAAATAAACATTAAAAATATATAGAAAAAGCGACATCCACTCTCTCACACACGGGTAGAGACACAGACACACAAACTGATAAAAAAATATGATATAAAAATATAAGTAAAATATATATATATATTTTTAGATAAAGAAAAAGCCACTGTCAAACATATAAGACAGTCATATAAAACTGTCATATAACATCATACCTGGAAGAAGTATAATATTAAACTCTTATCCAACATACAATCACCATTGTATTCAATATTCCTTTTATATGTCATGTAAAGCACAGACACAGCTGGTCGAGTTGTTAAGAGCGTCAGCTTATTAACTGAAGGGTCAAAAGATCGTATTATGTAACCCGCTGTGGTTTGTAGTCTGTCAGCAAGTTTGTCGCTTTGTTCGTTGACAGAATAAGATAATCCCTTGTCTTATTTCCCTGGCAAGGATTCTAAACTGCCGTTGGTTAACACTGGAGTTCTCTCGATAGTCATAAACAGATGTTAAATATGATAAAGTCTTCGTCGGTTTCGACGATAAATATTCAGTTTTCTGCTTTCTCTGTGGTAAAATATGAGACAAAAAAATTGTTTCTTTAAATTTTATGTACAGTCCATCGGGTGGGATCCCAACATAGTTTATGTTTACTGAATTTCACTGACAAGTTGCGAGTCGACATCGAGACTATTACAAAAATTATATTACCCAGGGTGCCATGCAATGGGATCGAACCCAGTATCGTTTGATATCAAATCAAACTTCTTCACTAATCGGTACATGCCAGCACCACAAGACGCGAGATAACTTTCACCCTGGATAGAAAATAATGAGAAATTCCATGTCATATTGCCAAGACCTACACATTTATAAAAGAGAGATCCGCGATGAAAGACCAGCACTCGTTACGTTGAAGAAACTTCTTTATCCTTTTCCTATAAACTAATACTACTTTCTGTAACTGTTCTATGTGTTTATCTTAACTTATCTAGGATGAAAATCAAAGCTAACCTCAGCGGAATTTGAACTCAGTATATAAAATATCAATAAAAATCCTCAGCGGAATTTGAACTCAAAACGTAAAGAGCCATAACTATATGCTGCAGGATAGATTGTCCGACATACTACCTCTATCGATACTATTAATCCACCGACCTTGTTGAAATAATAAACAACAATTATTGATTTTTAAATGTATGAATAATAAATATATTACTATAATCTGTTAAAGTTTCTGTTATGGTTTCGAACTTTAAAATGTACTTTTAATAAACAATTTATTAAATACTTGAATATAAAGTAGTACTTTTGAATACAGGTTTTAATATTTATTACATATAGTCACAGTTATAAACCTAATAAACTTAATATTATAATATTTACAGCTATAAAGAGAGAAAAATACCCATATATTTAATATGTCTTTAAAATCAAATTAGATATTGGTTATTCAATATCTATCGGTGATATAATAACTCTCTCTTAGTTAATATCTAGGTAAAATATTGAAATACAATATAAACAAATACTTCAGTAAGCTATAGTGGGGTTAATATTCCATATATTTATCGAAAAGCCGGTCTTTATTCCTCTTAAGCCAAAGCTATCTTTTTATCAGTGACTAACTCGACTTTCATAGAATCAAGTGAATGTGACACAAATCCCGGATACGATTTATCATCGGTATATATAGGTAACTTTCTCAAATGATCTTAGTATCAACTATCTAGAGATGGTTGGATAATATCCATGAGCTTGGCTGGGCCTGCTTGGGGAGCCAGCTGTTTGTGTGTTTTCTGTTAATGTATTGACTTGAAGTCAAGAATTCGTTTGTAGTAATATCTGAACACAGAATGTTATGTAATACATATAGTAAGGTATTACACTATGTGCCTTAACCACCGAGAAAATGAATTGAAGTATGAGATATATATTGTAAAATTTATTAAAATTTAGCCCCATTGATTGTGTAATTATTAGCATGGTTACCTAACAATGGGATAGATAGAGAGACAGGTAGATAGATAGATAGATGGATGGGTAGGTTAACAGATAGGTAAGTAGGTAGATAGATAAGTAGAGAGTTACGTAGGTAGGTATGTAGATAGATAGATAGATAGATAGATGCATAAATAAACAGAAAATTCGTTGTTAAAGTAATTTTACATACATTCATATCGAAGTATGAATCTATAGAGCTATGAAACTTCAATAAAATGAAACCATCACGTATGCAAAGATTACATACACACACACACACACATATATATATATATATATATATATATATATATATATGTATATATATATGTATATATATATATGTATATATATATGTATATATATATGTATATATATATATGTATATGTATATGTATATATATGTATATGTATATATATATGTATATATATATGTATATATATATATGTATATATATGTATATATATGTATATGTATATATATATATATATATGTATATATATATATGCATATATATATATATATGCATATATATGTATATATATATATATACACACTCACCGACACATGTATATATACAAATCTAATAGATAGACATCTTTCGTTCGTCTGTTGTTACAAATTTATTCCTCTTGTTGTTGTTGTTGTTGTTACTGTTATTGATATTATGTTTTCGTTATTATTTTCATTCTGTTTAATATTCTATATTATATTCTTTCATTTAATTTCATGTTTGAAAAATATGTAGAATATATATATATATATATATATATATATATATATATATATATGTATACATATATATATGTATACACATATATATATATATATATATATATAACAAGAGGTAGGATAAAAAGAGAAGATAAAAAGATAGGAGAGAGATTCGTAAATACAACCATTGACATCGTCTACTGAAGTCTGCAAGATTTATTAATAAAATATAGGAACAAAAAATGAATAATCGGAATTGAGTTTATAAAAATTGTACAGAAAATTTTAAGTTAAAATATAATAAAGTAGTAATTTTTATTCAAGTCACCCACACGTACATTTATACATACAGACACACATAGTTGCATTCACAGATACATACATACGTACATACATATATACATATATACATACATACATACAAACATACATAGTTACATTCATATATACATACATACTTATCTATCTATCTACATCTATCTATCTATCTATATCTATTTATCTATATCTATCTATCTATCTGAGTGGGTGGGCCTTCTCTCTATATAAGCCTGTAGGTTGAGGAAAAAGAGGAAGAGAGTACTCACTCTTGGTGCTCCTGGAGATGAGGATTGTACATTTTTTCGGGGTGTGTACAACCCTGTGTAACGCCTCCTCCCTATTGGGGATATCAATTGTTATTTGTTATTTTATTAATAGTTTTATTTTCATATATCTGTATGTAAACTCCCCATTTGTATTTGTACCCTTCTTTTGTGCCCTTGTGGCTAATAAAGAAATTCATCTATTATCATGGCTGAGCGTGTATGTGTTTGTGTATATATTTATATATATTTTTGGTTCAGTTTATCTGTTCAGAGTATCTGTATGTATATGGATATAACCTTATCATACACTTCGGTTATTACCACACTTCCCTATATATATATATATATATATATATATATATATATATATATATATATATACACACATATATAGACTCTCTCGTTCGAGTTGAACACGCTTCATACGTGACTGGCACTACAAGGGGGAGATAACTACACGAAAGGTTGTTAGATACATACCGGCTATACTAGGTTCTTTATCGCCTCCAACTAACTAAACTATTTCTGAATTACTCTTCTTTACAATAGCCATGAAAATGTAAAAACAACCACCACAATAAAACCACAACAAGAACAACAACAACAAAATCAATAACCACCACGAAGTATTCTAGCTGAAGGAAAATGCATTTCGTTGTACAAATGTAAAATGGCCGCTGTATATCCAACACAAACATCCGGTATCGACCGGAAATTATCAAAAATAGAAATACCAGCAAAACGTTTACAAAATTCAAACGTTCATTTATTAATTATTTGTTGTTTAGAGAAGAAGTGTTAGACTGTTTTATTATAATATATATTGCTTTTGTTTTCTTTTTAGATTTTTACCTTTTTCTTTTTTCAGGTAAATATAAAAAACAAACAAACAAACAAATAAACAAAAACGACTCCATCAATACCGCGTCATCATCACCACCACCATGACCAGTATTATCATCACCACGATCATCATCATCATCAGCATCACCATCACCACCATGATCAGTATTATCATCATCATCAATGGTTATCTGTATTATACAATTTCCACACCAAACCACATATAAACATTAGCAGTATTTTACAAAGAAATCTAGAATGAAAATCTCCTCATCTGTACGAAACCATATATATATATGTACATATATAAATATATGTACATATATAAATATATGTGTACATATATATATATATATATATACTTTCATGGTGTTAAGCATACATATATAAATATATACACACCTGTATATATATATATATGTATACATAGAGAGGGAGAGAGAGAGGGAGAGAGGAAGAGAGAGAGGGGGGGAGAGAGAGGGGAGAGAGAGAGGAAGAGAGGGGAGAGAGAGATATGATGACCTGTAAAACTCCAAATATTCAACTAGTTGTATTTTTTGTAAAAGGAATATTTGCCATATCTGGTAATAACGTTTTTTATCTCTAAGATGAGGAAATTATATTTAACGATCTGTATTGAGATCAATAGTTTTGCATAGGTCACTAAGTGCACACACACACACACACACATACACACACGCCCACACACGCGTATATCTCCCCTTATATAGATAGACAGATAGATATAGATGTACATATATGCATGTGTCTGTAACTATATATATATATATACTTTATTCGGTTTTAATCATTGCACTGAAGTACCTTCTTCGTGGAGATGTAATCGATCATATTGAACCCAGGAATTCTTTTAATCTATATTATTTATATGAACGATCTCCATTTCTTAAATGGTCAAGAAGCATTTGACATGAAAGGAAGCATCCACTGGTTTACGACAGTAAAGATAAACACTGAACCGTATATATGACACTTACCAATCATATGTATATATATATATATATATATATATATATATATATGACACTTACCAATCATATGTATATATATATATATATATATATATATATATATATATATATGACACTTACCAATCATATATATATATATATATGACATTTACCAATCATATATATATATATGACACTTACCAATCATATGTATATATATATATATATATATATATATATATATGACACTTACCAATCATATATATATATATATATGACATTTACCAATCATATATATATATATATATGACACTTACCAATCATATGTATATATATATATATATACACTATTGTTTATGTTTGTTTAATAACATGTAGTTGA
>OZ024749.1:55169726-55194726 GCA_964016885.1 Eledone cirrhosa | reverse complement strand
GTTAACAAGTTTTTTTTTCGATTGACGGATAGAAATCTAGAATATCAGATTGTGCGAATTTGTACAATCTCTGTCTTTTAAATCGTTGAACAAGTCGTTAACTGATGTATGTTTGTTACTTCATCATATTCGTCATGAGGTTTGTCTAATTTTGGAGTGTAATGTAGAATATTTTTCTTACTCCATCTAATTCATTTTTAACTGCGTTGATTAATCGGGATAGAAATTGTCTTTATTGTCCTTGAATGTGATAAATACTTGTTGTCCTGCTACATAGTTTATTTTGTCATCTATCTGTAAATTGATTGCTAATGTCTTTGCTTCTCTCTTAATTGTGTTGTCTATGTTGAAGTGTGGCTTTTTATATTTGGAGAAGATTTTGGTGTCTTTCTCTGATGTATACAATATTTTATTTGTGTTTGCGAATGTCATTGTATTTTCTTCAAATTTATAGTTATCTGATATTTCCTTTGAAGGTGCTTCTATAACCTTTTAAATCTTAGCTTCATTATAATGTCTAAAAGGTTTCTCGATCTTTATGTTCTGATGGGCAATTATCGATTTCGAAGCTTTCGTTCCGGTATAGTGATGAGTTATAACACAATTACGCAACAAATATATATACTTGCTCAACAAAAAAAAAAGGTAATGTGATGTTACAAACAATATTTTTAAAAATATTTGAAACTGCAAGCAGGGGTGATATAGAATGTCACAGGAATAGGGGATATATAGTTCGAATTGCAAGCAGAACTGATATAGAATGGCACAGGAACAGAGAAATATGAGTCGAAGTACACCAATTTCAACGCCAACAGTACTAGAAAAGAAACTTTCTCACGGAAAAGCATGTCAGTTTAGAGAAATCAGATATAGGACACAATTCCGCCCCCATAGAATATACCACAAGTATCTTTAATGCCATCTAGTAGACATAGTGATAATGTTAACAAAGCAAGATATCAATGATGTAATCAACAACCTACAGTATTAACCAATGAAATATCTGTAAGCAAATAACTCTGAAAACAGGATGTAGACATGCGAGAATGACCATAAATTTAACTCATTAAAAATGGTATAGTGATAAACATATTTTGGAAAACATATTTGAAACAAAATGTATGAACACGCGCGAAATGGGTTAATGTAGAATAGAACAACTAACGAATTAACAAATGAGATGATGACAACCATAAACCAAGCCGAAACAAAACAATATTAGAAACCAGCCAATGGAAATGAAATGCTATCTTGTAATGTATTAATAATGAAAATAAATAACACAGCTCTTCTCTGGAAATTGCAGTGAAGTTAAACTTGTGTTGTAAAAATAGAATTAAGATAAATGAAAAACAGGGTTTACACCATGACTCAGTAGAAACCAATTGTCTTTGGTGTCATACAGTTGGATCGATCGTGGAAGTACGTTCTATTGGTGTGCTATCCTTAACCATAAAGCCGGCCTTTGTATGTAGAAGTAATCTTTCTACTCCTCACTGGTTGAAAAATATTTATTGATTTTTAATCGATCAACAAGATCCCAGACGCCATTTGCTAACCGAGTGGGATGTAACTCGTGAAATCGGACCAAGGGAACAATGTTTCCATTGGTCATTCTATTGCTGATACTATCTACCGGGCGCAACTCCTGGCAGAAAGAGCAACGTGAAATAAAATAAAGTGTCATGCCGAAGCACATAACACATCGCAAGGACCGGGAATCGAACTCGCAACATCACGATTGCGAACCCAGTTCTCTAACGACTTAGACAAGCGACTTCACTTGGCATTAATATTCATTAATAATAAAGTATTTTTTAATCTTTAACAATTATCACACATAGTGATGCAAATATTCTACCATAACCAAGGCATCAACTTAGTTTAGCAGCGAACATATTAAAATCTTAATTAGTTATATTATAATAAATCTATTGTTCGTTTAACTTACTCGGTTGTAATTAAAACACGTTCAATGTTCAAGTGACTTGTATGTAAATTCTTATATTATTCTTTCTTCCGTAAATTAACGCTTTCAACAGATAAAACATTTCAACTAGTGTTAAAACATTTAAAACATATTTATATAATTATTTTATTATTGCCTATACATATGCATATATTTCTTAATAACACATACATACATACATACACACACACACACATATATATATATATATATATATACATATATATAGTGTATGCGGTAAAGAGAATAACTAATAAGAGCAGTCGATGCACAGGCTGAGTGTATATACTAAGAAAAACAGTTAAGTTTCGAAACGTACGTAACAGATCGGTACACAATAAAATCCTAAATATATATATATACGAAACTTCATCCTTTTTCTTAATATATATATATATATATATATATATAAATATATATATATATATATATATATATATATATATATATATATATATATATATATATATATATATATAGCTTTGTCTATTTGGCTCTCAGTATCTTTGACTGTCTACTTCTATATTTGTTATATATATATATATATATATATATATATATACATATATATATATATATATTTCGTTTCTGAATTTGTTTAGCAAGATTCTTTATCTGAAAACGTGTGTTGAAACCGATATTGTTATACTTTGGGAGGGTCATGTTGCCAATAAGAAACACACGCACCATTGCTTTCACTTCAATTTATTATAATAAATTTATAAATTTAGGAATTTATAAATTTCCGGTTGGTTGGTTGGTTCCACAACCGGATGATTGTTTATATATTGTCAAAGTTCTTTCGTCACACATTCTGTGACCTCTTCAGTGACTGGGGATTTTTTTCTTTGTTTTTGTGCCTCTCCTTTGTTCTGTCCTACGCCATCTTGTTTTTGTGTGTGTTGTGTGCTTAGTTTGCGCATGTGTTACATCCGGGTGTCTGTGTGTGTTTATATTTGTTTATTTATTTGTTTATTTACATGTTACTGGTTGGTTGTTTGTTCTATGTGCGTGTGTGTTTTCATTTTGTCCTTAATTGTAAGCTGTGATGTTGCTGTTCCATTCATGTTTTCTATTTAATTTTGGTTGGAGTTCATTTATGTTTATTGCCTCTGTGATTTGTCTAAACATTGCGTCTTTTCTGTGTGTAGATTCTATTTTTATTTCTATGTTCTCTAATTTAATTCTCTAATTTACCCTTTCACTGAAGAGGTCACAGAATGTGTGACGAAAGAACTTTGACAATATATAAACAATCATCCGGTTGTGGAACCAACCAACCAACCGGAAATTTATAAATTCCTAAATTTATAAATTTATTATAATAAATTGAAGTGAAAGCAGCTGGTGCGTGTGTTTCTTATTGGCAACATGACCCTCCCAAAGTATAACAATATATATATATATATATATATTTCTATATATTTATCTAGGCACGTCTCTGATTATTTTGTCTTAACCCACTAATCCCTTTCTCGTTTCGCTCTCTCTCCCTCTCTCACTCTCCCCCCCCCTCTTTGTCTATCAGGCTGTCTTTCTGTCTGTCTGTCTCTCGTATAATATATATATATATATATATATATATATATATATATACTCTATTTCTATATATACGTATGTATGCATGACTTGTCTCTGCCTCTCTCTAGTAATATCTATCTATTGATCTACGTACGCATTTATATATCTATCAAATTATCTACCAATAGCTAGATCGATTCTGAATGAACATACTTATCGATCAAACTATTCATCAAGCTAACCCACTGTTTATCCTTTAATCTGTCTATATACCCTGATATATCTACCCTGAGTATATATATCCATTTTCTTCATTCTTTTTCTTTCCTCTAATCCCTCTTTTCTTAACTTTGTCATGTGTAATCTGTCATTTGGTGTGTGTAAAAAGTCATGAACCTGTAAATTGCAGTAGAAATTATTGATTGGGTATTGAATTTATCGATTCGCTCGTGAGCAACACAAACATTGATCACCAAACATTGAAAAAAGGTTACAGGAGCAAACTATAGAACCTGGTATTTCTTTGTATAAAGTAACGTCATAATCTCAGTTGAAATCTCGCTCCATTCGGTACAGACATGCTTATGTTGTTAAAAAGTTTGCTACGCAACTAGGAAGTTCGGGTTCGATCTTAAGGTTCAGCGTCATTGGCAATAATCTATAATATCGATTACTTCGTGCAGACAAAAGATGAACTAAAGAAAGAAAGAATGAGATAGATAGGTGGGTAGATAGATAGATATGTAGATAGAGAGATAGATAGATAGATAGATGTATAGATGGAGAGATAGATAGATGGATAGATAGATAGATAGACAAATAGATAGGGAGATAGATGGATGGATAGATAGATAGAGGGGCAAATAGAAAGGTTGATAGACAGACATATAGATAAATAGATAGGTAGATAGATAGATAGATAGTTAGATAGACAGTCAGATAGATATATGTGTGTGTGTGGTTTTCTGATTATCAGTAAGTTTAACTACGTATTTCTAAGTGTCGGTGCCTTTTTGATATCACTTGCCAACTGAGGCGAATAATTTCTTAAACTCTTCGAGTCCATCACTTCAGATAATGAATGTAGCTGTATATTGTTTAGATGTTCCTCCTTTCCTACGTTTGTCACACCGACTAATCGTTAGATAACACACACACATCACACCAACACAGGCACACACACACCAACACAGATACACACAGACAGACACACAAAGATACACACATGCGTATATATATATATATATATATATATATATATGTTAATATACATAAGTATACACACGTATACACACACACATATATGTGTTATACACTTATAGAGATAAACATCAGTATGTGTGTGAAAGTGTGTATGTGTATAAACAACAAAAGTAAAACACACCACACACGTGTGTGTGTGTGTGTGTGTGTGTGTGTGTGTGTGTGTGTGTGTGTGTGTGTGTGTGTGTGTGTGTGTGTGTGTGTGCGTGTGTATGTGTGTGTGTATGTGTGTGTGTGTGTGTGTATTTGTGTTTAAAGTATATAGTGTATGATTATATATTTCCGCCGATAACAAGTGTAGTGGTGAAGCGGGGAGGGGGGTGAAGAGTGGATTAGGTGATAAAAAGAACCCTAGACCACTTAAGTGGAACGCGGTCGGCGTCCCTCAAAATGGCGGCGAAAAGACAACTCCCCCCCATCGCACACACACACACACGTATACACACACCGTCATACACACGTATACACAGAGACATACAGACAAATACACACAGATACTTATATATATATATGATAATAAGAATAAAAAACTAACAACAAAACGTAAATGCTTATAATGAGAGAGAGAGACAAAAAAAATAGATAAATGGAAGATTTGGTAGCGATATCGAGCTTGTTGGTGTAGCGTCTATCTTTATAATAGAAAGATAGGCACCAATTAGTAACAGGGTGACAAGATCTTCCAGATAAAAGGAGGATGTGAAATATTGTGATTTTATTTGCTTCTTATATATATATATATCCGTTGAACCTTCTATACAAGACAGTAGGGAGAAGGCGAACGTAGATTGTAAAATTTTCTTAAAGGGTTCCGAAGGTTCACTGGTGATTCAAACCAAGCCCAAACAATATGGATGAATCAATGGTAAGCGCTGCAATACAGTCATTCGATATGATAGAAATAGCAGCCTAATTTCCATCAAATCGTATCCTATTAGCTGCAATACAGAAAAACATAAAAGGCACTGGACAATATAGTCCACAGAAAAGAGAAGATAATTACGAGCGATCGTATGACTGCTCCCATTATTACTCCTCTGGGTAATTGCTGGCCTTGTGCCAAACGTAGAAACAATTATTACTCCTCTTCAGCGAACTAACAACTCCCAAATGGTTAGAACCTGAAGATTGTTTTCATTAACATCATTTTAGAATTGTATCTCTTAAATATTCAAATTGCTCCCCTCCTGTGGAGCGTGGCGCATAGATAGTGCCAGAGGTACAATAACATGTGTGGAGGAAGTGAGACAGGTGCTTCCGTCAGTAATGTGTACCAAATTTGCTCTTGTGTAAAAGTAATAAAGTAAAACCTGAAGTTTGTTTTCACTAACATCATTTTCAAATTGCCCCCCCCCCCTTGAATATTCAAATTGCTCCCCTCCACCGTGAGCCGTAGTGTATAGGTAGTGCAGATGCACAATAACATTTGTGGAGGAGGGGAGACAAGAGTTTCAGTTAGTAATATGTAACAAAGTTGTCTGTGTGTGAAAACAATAATATAAAACCTGAAATTTATTCTCATTAATATCATTTTCAAATTGCACCCCTTAAATGTTCAAATTGCGCCCCTCCCTCCCCCACATACACACAAATTGCGCCCCTCCCTCCCCTACATACACCCTATGTGGCATGTGCACCACGATGTGAATCACTGGTTGAAGCCATTCGGTCTAGCTACGTGTAACCCTTTCAGTAAAAGTCGAGAACATAGCAGAGTTGTGTGAACTGGAACTGACCTCTACTAGACACAGTCACATATCAATGACTATAACAATTATTTGGAATATTTATCACTGTCATTATTTTGGTGGGTGTGGTTGAAATGAGACGATAATCATGATACAGAGGTCAGGGTGATGTTGGAGGTAGATGTGATAGATGGGATGGGGTGCTGCTGTAAGGGATTGCCCTGCTAGTAGAAGTAGGGATGTGTGTGGCTTCACAGGGCTATATCTTATAACTATACACATTTCTTCTTCTTCTTCTTCGCCCAATTATTCATGGGAGAGTCGTGGGAGGACAGTCCTCAAACATCCTATCCAGTGGGTCAGAAGCAACCGTCTCCAGTTGAAATTGGAGACTGTGGTTATATCACAACTTTTCTTGTTTTTGATTAGAAAAAAAAAATTCCGATCGCTATTAACTTACTGCTTCACCAGAAATCCATTACAGATTTTCCTCATCACAGCGAGAATAGCAGCTTATAGCTATTTATGGTATACGGAAAATTGGATAAAACTCAATTGCCGTTCCTTAAATTGCATATCAGTGCAATCGTTAGCAACACATATTGATTTATTAATTCGAAAACTATATGGCGTTAGGATAAAAATATAAGATAAACTGACTGGGAAAAGTTCGATTGTAAACACATACTTTTAGGCTGGCTGTGGAAAAGCAGATACTTAAATGAGATCAATCTCTCTTTCATGGCCATAGAGAGATGAATATATAGTTTAACCACAGATCCTCACATGTTTTCCCGTAAATTCCGAAGGTGACATAGAGGCACCGTATTGACATATGGCGTTTCTTGGCCATTTTAAACCTGGTAGAGCCCGAAGTATCAATATAGCATCAGATAACATGATTCTTGGTATAGAGTTACGTTCCTTTTCGTTCAGAGTTCAAATCCAGCCGAAGTAAAATTTGTCTTTCATCCTTATGAAGTCGATAAAATAAGTGCACTACTAACACATATACACACTCACACACACATATATATATATATATACATATATATATATATATATATATATATGTGTATACATAAATGCAGACACACACACACATATATATATATGTCTATGTGTTTAATATGATATATACACCCCCCACACACATGTATATAAAGAGAGAGAGAGAGAGAGAGAGAGAGAGAGAGAGAGAGAGAGAGAGAGAGAGAGAGAGAGAGAGAGTGCTATGCTCTTTATCTTTACTTGAGGATTAAGTCAACATGAATAAGTGAGAGAAGGTCGGTGTATTCGGTACAAGTTACATGGCAAATGTCACCAGAATGAACTATCTCTGACAGCAGAGATAGTTGCAAGAATGGTGAGTTATGATAACAATGCCAAAAGACAATAGCTTTTACACACACACACATATATATATATATATATATATATATATATATATATATATATATATATATATATATAAACATTTAATGTATATATATGCACATAATATACATATAAACAACCACGTACACCCCCGCATATATATATATATATATATATATATATATATATATATATATATAGGAAAAAGTATGACTCCGACGGCAGAGCTAAAGCCGTTTCGACGGCTATTTCTGAGTCGAGAAATAGCCGTCGAAATGGCTTGAGCTCTGCCGTCGGGGTCATACTTTTTCCTATTTCCCACTCTACTACCCTAAGTATTGAGTACTCTGGTGCATTATGGTCCATCGGGTAAAGTGCTTGTATTACATGTAACACCCTGCCACACAATAATCATATATAAATGAGACACACGTGCATGCCCCACGTGTAACTAACGCATACAATAACTACTACATCTGACTAACAAACTATCCTCTTGCATTATCTATGTTAACTGCCGAATGTATTTTAATTTTGTTTTAATTTTGATTTTGAATTTGAATTGCTATACAGAAATAATATAATATATGTCACTCCACTGTACATCAATATATACCTATGTATCTGTATGTCTCTTGCGTTGGAAAGGAGGTCGATTATGTGTACAAACATTGAAAAATGCTCCGAACTCCAAGCTTAGGTTTGGATGAAACAATTGTAAGTGAATAAATGCTTTGAACATAGCTTTGATTCTTGTGAATTCTCTCTCTCTCTCTTTACATTTACATTAGAGAGAAGCATCTTTAAAATATAAATTTCTTGATGATTCCCTTCGAATGAAACAGTTCCAGTTCTGTAGAAGCCATTTCTATATTGAATAGTAAAAAACAAAAAACAATAACAAAGAATGCAGTACGAACAGTGTGGTATTAGGTTCACGCTTGAGAACAGATTAAAGTTTGAGCAAAGAATCGCTACTTTCACCCTTACATATAATCTTTATAGAGCCCTCTTCGGATTTTAGTCTTCACATTTATTATTACTATATATATATATATATATATATTTGATAGAAATATACAGGAGGGTGTATATATGTTAGGCGTATGTTTGTTCATTATCATATATCTATTCATTTCGTTAACATTACTGTTTGTAGGGTAATATGACTTACATGCCTTGTGGGATTGTGCGTGTGAATTATCACACACACACACACACACACACACACACACACACACACACACACACACACACACATATATATATATATATATATATATATATATCCATACACGAACTACATGCGTTCGTTCGTAAGTATGTATGAAAGTATGTATGTATGTGTATGTATGTATGTATGTATGTATGTATGTATAATTTTATGCATCACAAAGGAGAGTATTAATATTTAATACATGTTCTAGTGTATAGTTATTCATATATGTGTATAGGAATTGTATACATGTACGCGTATATATATACACACACACACATATATATATATATATGTTCATGTTTCTATACATACATACATACATTCACACATATACATTTATACACATATACAAACATAATATAATATTCAGTGCGGCTATCTGGAATATGTGGTGTTATATGTCAGTATGTATGCAGCTGTCTGAATGAAGAGACTTGGCCCCAAATAATGAAAATCAAAGCAAGAAATATAGTAATTTAATCACATACAATGAACGCCACAATGGAATATAATGGGCCGAACTGAACGGGGTCATGCTTCATAAAGACAAGCAAATCCTTTGTCTCTGACACCATTTTTTTTTATACCTCCTCGACACACTGACTCACTGACTGTACTGTAGAGAAGTTGAGTGAAAGGGGAGGGAACTGAGACGAAATTGGTAAAAACAAAACAAAAAAAAATAAAATAAAATAAGGCAAATGAAACCAAATATATATAAAATAAATATATAAATATATAAATAGATATATAAATAGATATATAAATATATATAGCAACTGCAACATGGGTTATTAAATTACTACCAATATACTTTTACTTGTTTTGAAACTTCAATTGTTGCTCATGTGTTTCTTCATGAGAATTAATACAAAATAAAAAAATGCGGTGAACCGACGGAGTTAATAAGAACATTGGAAAGATATTCCTTGTGGTATTTTATCCAGGTTTTAGAGTTCTGAGTTCAAATCCCACTGGAGTCAACTTGGCTTTTCATCTTTCCTAATTTCGATAAAATAAAGTACTACACCCGAACCAATGATTGGCGAAAGTGTTACATCTTTGGATGAAAGACCTTGAAAGTGTTCATCTTGAATTCTTGTGTTATGAGTTCAAATCTACTCCCAACCCCAAGGGACAGCTTTCGATTTTATTTTTCCAGGGTTCAATAAAATAAAGTACTACACCTGAACCAAACATTGGCAAAAGAAATATTACATCTTTTGACGAAACAACTTGTGTTCATATTACCCCCATTGTGTTACTGGTACATTATATTATCGACTCTGTATGGATGAAAGGCAAAGGTAACCTTGGTGAGATTTTAAACCAGAATGTAAAGGGATGTAACTATATGCTGCAAAGTATGTTGTCTAACATTCTACCGACACTTCCAATTAACCGCCCCTATAATTAAACAATGAAAAATAGAACTTATGTACAGGAGAAATGGAAAGAAGGTTACTACTACTACTACTACTACTACTACTACTACTACTACTACTACTACTACTACTACTACTACTACTACTAATGTAGTCATTATTTTTCAACGGTAATCCAAAAATGTCAGTATTCTTAAATATTCTGACAATAACATAAGCTGAAGATTGAAGGATTATATATATATATATATATATATATATACATGCACACACACACACACATATATATATATATGTATGTGTGTTTATGTACATATACGTACATATATATGAATGTGTGTGTAGGGATGAAAGCATCAGTATATGTATGTATATATGAATGCATATGCATGTATGTACGTGTGTGTTTGTCGATGTGTGTATAGTGAATGAAAAATCTTTCTCTAAATATTTTCTCTCTTTACTATAAATTCACCAAGAAATCGATATTTTAACTACCAGTACTGTGATCTATATTATAACTCGTCACTTTAACGATGAAGTATAATTTCAGCAGGAACAGTAAGTGTGTATGAAGTGTGTGTTAATGTATATATATATTATCTATCTATCTATCAAGTTATATATATATATATTTGCTCTACGGTTCTTATATATTTGATATATATTTATCCTTATCGAGCCCTCTTTGGATTTTAGTCTTCAAATTTATTATTATTACTATAATATATATATATATATATATATATACATATTTTTTTATTTGTTTGACCCGAATTACTTGGTCGTTTCTATGGTTGTGCGGATGACGGTTTAACCATCGTCTCAGTGTGTTTGGCCTTTAACGTATGTTGTAGCTCTGGTTCATCTGAATCATTGAGCGCTTGCCACACATCTCGGAAGTTGTTTTTCGCTAATTCCAAAGCCGAAATACGATTCTCGCTAATGTATATATATATATATATATATATATATATATATCAATTCATATGTATATATTAGTGTGCATATATACACATATATGTATGTATATATACATTGGAAAATACACACACACACACGCACACACACACACACACATAGACACTCACACACACATATATACATATATATATTTAAACTAAAATCACACGTTATCTTTACCTAGAATGTTTTACCCAGAAGGATGAAGAAATGAGAGGCAGTGTTGAAGATTTTATTGTCCATGATTGGTTAACATCTGAATGTAGGATTAATACTGTGTCACTTGCTCAGATCTCCAGAATTTAAAACCTATCCTACAGCGTTTGCCTTCGCAGGTAATCATATTTCACTTTTAGATCAGATCACCTGGATTTTAAATACATTTTACAGCGTTTGCCGACTCAGATAATCATGTTTCGTGTTAAACTAAATATAGACATATAAGTCTTTTCAAAGAGAAAGTTTATTCATTTATAATAATTAACCAACGTTATCCACCATACTTGCATTTATATAAATAAAGCAAGAAAAATAAAAGGAAGAAGATAGCATAGGATTTCAATAGGGAGTAGATAGCATACACTTATTCAGTTAAATATTCGTCCGATTGGAAGTGACAGGTTTGCTTTTTTGCAAATTTGATATCCTCGTTCTTGATCCAATCCTACCAGCCACTCTGGCAAGAAAAAAAAACCCTTTCAAATAACTACAAAAATAATTGCAACAAGATCGGAATTCTTATCAACATTTAATACTCTTCCATAATGATTATTATTGTTGTTGAAGTAATGTTTAAGGAGTGTCCGAATATGAATCACTCTGACAGGAATGTTAGAAACGTTTAAACTATCCAAAGATAAGTAATTGTTTTGCAATATGAAACGTCAGCATCTCGTTCCTGATGCATTCCTAGAGCCAGTTACCTAAATCTAGCAGCCAGAGAAAATTGTCTCACTTTAGTTTCTTTTATTTGAGGAACATTGAATCTGTTTAAGGATAGTAATATCGTTCTCGAAGTCGTTAGAACGTCGGGTAGAATGTTTTATGATATACGTTTCGGATCTCCGCTCTCTCCGTTCAAATTCCACCGAGGTCAACTGTGCCTTTCATCCATTCGAGGTCGATAAAAAAAACACACCAGTCTAGTATTGGACTCGATTCTTCCGCTATATTTATTTCTCACGCCCATTCTCCCTCTCTCACTATCATTCTCTGGCAGAAACCTGTTGTATTCAGATCTGGAGAAGAGATGGGCTCTGCCAGTTTAAAAAAGAAATGCTCAAGAAATGTCATATGTCAATACGGGGGGCCCCTACGATTCCTTCGTAAGTCCATACCATATCCTATAATTCTTACGGTGCTGACTGATAATATCATGTCTAATATTTTGGTCACCACCCATACTTTGTAGTATCTGTCATATTTGTCGTGACCATTTGAGTTCTGAGTTCAAACCCCTCCGAGATTACCTTTAACTTCCATTATTTCTATTTTGATATATAAAAGATCAGTGAAGTATCACAGTTGATCCATATTTTCCTCTCGCCCACTCTTTCACCCAATTTCTTCAGAAAGAGAGACTCAAAATTACAAACTCGATCCTGGCGGAATTTGAACTTAGATATTAAACTAACATAATAAAATATCACAAAATATTTTGTCCGTTGATCTAAAGATTCCACTCACACCATTTTAATTTTAATTAAAATAATAATAATTTTTTTTATACTTCTTTTTTTTTCATCTTCAAATTTGAATTGATGAATAATAAATTCCTTGCTATTTGCATTTATGAATATTACATGGGCTGATGTATTAAAACTTAAAGCACAAATGGATGGCTTGTTGTCAGAAATTTCAGTTATCGCCTTTTTAAGGAGAATTTGGCTATAAACTAATTAACCCAACAAGGTGCAAAGTCCCAAGAAATAGAACAGTCAGGAAATTATACAAATACGAAGTATTTATTTCAATACTGTATACAAATTAAATTTTTATGAATACAAATCTTTATATAATCATACTTTAATTACTTTTTGTATTCATACTGTATCGTTTCTCTTATTACTTGCTTGTAATTGAGTGGGGAATAAAAAATAACCTTTATGTATTAATACATTTAGCTATTTGTTGTTGCTGCTATTGTTGTCGTCGTTGTTGCTTAGTACCAGGCAGCCCCTGGCCAAGTAGACATATAATGAAGAGCATTCTATCCATCAATCCGTCCACCCCGTTTTGGTAACACTATGTAGATACTATATCATATAAAACATGGTTTCCTAATTTACGAGGGCAGGATTAGTAGAGAAGATTTAACTGCTATTACTAGTAGTTTGAGTGACCACCGAGAGACATTCTACCCTCCACAAGCACAATCTGTTGGCAGTCGACACTGATTGCTGTCCACAATGATTGGCTAATTGCGGACCTAAACACGAGACCTCTTAGTGTACTAAAGGTTCTTAGATTCGCTAAAAGTAACAGCTAAATCTCCGTTATGTAGCGCCATCATGTCTCGGATTTAAGAAAGAACACATTCAATAATCCGGACTAAAATAATAAATATAAAAGACAGGAAGGTCACGACAGGAAGGTCACACCTTTGATCATCATCATCACCACCACCATTGTCATATTAGTAGTCGTCGTCGTCATCCTCATCATTATTATCATCATCAAGAATAATAACTACTACTACTATTACTACTACTGCTGCTACTACTACTGCTGCTGTTGCTACTACCACTGCTGCTACTACTACCACTACTGCTGTTGCTACTACTGCTGCTGCTACTACTACTACTACTATTGCTGCTGCTGCTACTACTACTACTACTACTACTGCTGCTGCTGCTACTACTACTACTATTGCTGCTGCTGCTGCTACTACTACTACTACTATTGCTGCTGCTGCTACTACTACTGTTACTACTGCTGCTACTACTGTTACTACTACTGCTACAGCTACTACTGCTACTACTACTGCTGCTGCTGCTACTACTACTGCTGCTACTACTGCTGCTACAACTACTACATCTATCTATCGATGTTTCTATGGAGAGCTATTTCCTAAACAAACCATTCTCTAATAAAAGTATCACCGTTGCTATATATTCTATGACATCTATTAGAGGCGCAATGAAGACGGTGCTCCAGTATGGTCGTTTCCATGATGTGATGGTTAAAATAAATAAAATAATAATAAATATATCTAAAGAACTACGAAATAAGTTAGCAAGGTAATTTTTTTTGATAATGTTAAATTGTTAAACGGGTAATTTAATACACAAGTTTATCTTGTTATGTTTTTATTGGTTGGTTTTTATTAAGCGTAAAAAACTACCAACAACAACAACAACAACAACAAGAACAAGATTAGCAATAAAAATAACAACAAAAAAAAGTAAATATTTAAAAAAAGCATATAAAAATGCTCACCTCACTAGCAGCCATTAGAGCAGAGAGAAAATACCAGGCTGCCATTTGGACTGGATGGTAAATCAGTAGTGACGTGAGGAGAGAGGAGGGGGGGAGGTAGAGAGAGAGAGAGAGAGATAGAGGAAGAGTGAATTAGAGATAAACAGAGAGAAAGAGAGAGGGGGGGGGTAGAGAGAGATATATAGAGAGAGATAGATAGATAGAGAGATAGAGAGATAGATAGAGAGATAGAGAGATAGATAGATAGAGAGATAGAGAGAAAGAGAGAGAGAAATGAAGGGAAAGAGAGGGACAGAGAGAGTGAAAGAGAGGGACAGTGAGAAAGAGAAAGAGAGGGTCAGTGAGAGAGGGAAAGAGAGGGACAGAAAGTGAAAGAGAGGGACAGTGAGAGAGTGAAAGAGAGAAATTAAATGCCAGAGAAAGAGCTGAGAATTGGCAGAAATAAAGGAAAAGGTTTTAAACGAAGGTCGTAACATATTCACATTTATTTAAACTTATTAATTACTTAATTAGACGATTAAACAATCTATTAATTAGAAAATGTATTCAAACATATAATCGAAAAAATAACAAAACTAAACAAAATAAACTAAAACAAAACTAAAATAAAATAAACTAAAACAAAACTAAAACAAAACTAAAATAAAATAAAATAAAATAAAATAAATAGAGGCAAACATTGACAACAACAATAGTAAAATAAATAAATATATGGTTGAATATAAAAATATATATAATTACATAACATCAATTAGACAAATTAGAACCCAAACGTGTTGCACTTAAGAAAAATAACTACGGTCCAACACGCACGCATACACACATATATACACATACACATATATATATATATATATATACACGTATACATATACACACATGCACAGACACATATACACACTTATATATGCCATGTCTTAAATAACTATGGTTTAAAACGCACGCATACACACATTCACACACATTCATATATATACACACATACACATTTATATATGCTCTATCTTTCTATCAGTTTCCTCGCAGTCTCTATCTCTCCTCTCCCTGTCTCTCTCCCCCTCTCCCTCCTCTCTCTCACCCTCTCTCTATATCTATTTATCCCTCTCTCTCAATCTCTCTCTTTCCCCACTCTCTCTTTATCTCATACACTCTCTCTTTCTCTCATACACTCTCTCACACACACTCTCTCTCCCCCACACTCTCTCTCTTTCACCTATATAGTTAGACACTTATTCAATTCCCACCCATCATTTATATAGAAATAAAAAAAATTAACTTTTTCAAAATTTAAAAAAAATCAAGAAACAAATTCAGCGAAATATAAAAACAAAAGAAAAAATATATAAAATGCTAAAAAATAAAGAAAATACCCAAAACAATACAATTTTACAATAAATAAATAAACAGCTAAATAAATAAAAAAAAAAAATTTTTTTAATCGTTTAAATTAAGAAACATTAACAAGAATAAACCAAAAGAGAAACAAGAAATAAAAAAAATATCAATAATAATAATAGTAATAATGGTAATAATAATAATTGAACGAAAATTAACAAAAAAAGAAATGGCAGCAAACAACAACAGCAGTAACAACTACAACAACAACAGCAGCAAAGTAAGAAGAAGAAGAAGAAGAAGAAGAAGAAGAAGAAGAAGAAGAAAAATAACAACAACAACGACGACGACAACAACGACAACAGCAGCAGCAATAACAATGACAGCGCAACACCAACAACAACGACAGCAACAACGACAGCAACAACTACAACAACAGCAGCAAAAGAATAATAATAACAACAACAACTACCACAACAGCAACAACAGCAACAACATACACAAAAAAAACTATAATAATAATAAAAACAATAATAATAAGATGCTAACGATGTGGCCTAGTAATTAGTTGACACAGATTTGAGCAGACATTGAAATAGAATGAGATTGAGTCAAAATTTGCATCGGAATATATTCCACACCATTTGTTCAGACAAGCAATCACATTATATTTTGTGAAATTAGCATAGAAAACATTGGAGCTGTCAACTAACAATGGCTGACCAGAGATAAAGATTAAAGAAGGTTGGATTGAACTGAAAAATTACACGGTTTCAATTCAAGTTTCATGTCTGTGTGAAACATGTACGAAGGTAAGCTGAAAAGTTTATAGGAGGCTGACTATGTAAAAGTGATGTTAGTGCTGTGAAATCTTGCACGCATTAGTTTTAACTCTTCTTATTAATAACTGCATTGTTTCTTTCCAGGGACTATTTTGAAAAATAAACCTCATTTGGTCATTCCATGAGAGTATCTTGGTCAGCCTATGAAGGAGTGATCTTAGAGCTGTGAAATTTTGCATGCATTAATTTCTTCTTCGAGGTTGGATTGAAAAGTTCATAGGAAGCTGGCTCTGAAGGAGTGATGTTAAAGCTGTGAAATATTTCATGCATTAATAACTGCATTGTTACTTTCCATGGACTATATTGAAAAATAAACCGCATTTTCTTTTATTCATGAGAGTATCTTAGTCAGCCTATGAATGTTTAACCCTATGAAGGATTGATGCTAGAGCTGTGAAATGCTTTATCTTATGTAGTTATGGATGTTCATGTTCTGAGTTCAATTCCCCACCGAGGACTACTTTACCATTCAATAGAATAAAGTAACAGTCAGGCACAAAGAATAAATTAATAGACGAGATACCCCCAAATCCTTGATTGCCGGTCTTGTACGAATCTTATAAATCATTACTTTCTATATCGTATTTTGCTCTTGATAGTTAAATATTGCATTTCCTCGTGACAAAATATTTCACCGCATAATTTTTGCTTTCGCTCTGTATTGATTCTTGCTAAGGCAATCCTCCTAACTAGTCAGCCTTTTAGGATCCTAGCAGATTATATACGATTTTCATAATTACTATTTTATAGTGTGATAAATTTATGAATGCACGGAGAGAATAATCTAGGTAGGCAATAAAACTAAGATTTAACGCAATATAGTTGAGCTAGAGCTTTTGCTGGAATCGAAGAGATGGCAGTCGAAAATCTAGAGATACTCGTTATAACAAGACGTTCGCAAACGACCTTCTCTTTGGTAATAAAAAAGAATGGTGCAAAATAGGATTTTAATCACAGTTGCAGTCAGCTGTAATTATTCGGACGTTATAAAGACACAACATCAAATATGTAGAAAAAAAAAAACAACTCAACTACAAAACACAAAAACAAAAACGAAACGACGAAAAAAAAAAATGAGTAGGAAAAGAATATAGAATGGTGATTTCTTTAAGAGACAAACGTATAAGAAATTCGAAAGGATAAAAAAGGAATTCATTCAAGCAAGGATTAGTGTTGCAATATCAGCTCAAGCTAACAGCTTCAATAACGTTAATTCTTAACATCAACTACAAGGACATCAACAACCTCATCATCGTTGGTATTAACACCAGCATCAATAAAATCAGCATGAACAGACTCAGCATCAACGTGAACAACAACATTAGCATCATCAATATCAACATCGTCATCATCATCATCAACGAAACCAATAATAGTTCTTAACTATCAAATCGAGCTTTTCCCGCCCCAAATCTGTATTCATGATGTTAAGCAAGTTATATTCTTTAGTTGAAATGAAGTTTTGTTGTTATGTTGTTAATTTGTTATTCTAAATAACATAAATACACACACACGCACACACACACACACACACACACGCACACACACACACAGACAGACACACACACACACATATATATATTATATATATACATATATATATATATATATATGTGGGTGTGTGAGTGTGTATATATATGTGAAGTTATATATGTATGGTGATATATACATGTATATACACATATAAGCAGCAATGAATATCCGACACAGTAGGACTCAATTTAGGCCATTATATTTTCGACTTTGGGACACTAAGAAAACCAAAATAAAATGGCAGCTTTAAGCTAAAAAACAAAAGATTATGTTGGAGATAAAGCTTAGAGGGCGCCACCAATCTTTAAGCATAGCTTAACAGTGATGAGATTTGCGTGTTCAAGAACATATCTTTAGCGTATCTGGTGTTTGGTTGGTGATATATGTATACTTGTATATATATCTGTGTGTTTGTTTGTGTTCCAGGGAGTGAGTATGTGTGGGGTACATGTGTGTATATATATATATATATATATATATATTGGCAACATGACCCTCCCAAAGCATAACAATATATATATACATAAACATATATGTTTCTGAATGGTTTTCTGTGTGTGTGTGTTGGGGGTAAGGTACGGGGTGGGCGTAGAGTAATGTATCCATTTAAACATATATATTTGAATTTAAATGTTTTGAATAATTCTATTACTCTGCTACACATTTGGAAAAAAGCGAAAAGAGACGAGTTAGTGATTTGGTTTTTAGATTAGGTACAAGTCTACACACACACACACACACACACACACATACACACACACACACACACACACACACACACACACACACACACACACACACACACACACACATGCATACTTATATACATACATACAAACATACATACATATGTGTGCAAGTGTTGTGTGCATATAAATGTAATAATAAAACAAAGAAAATAAGAAACAGAATTTTATAAAATAAACTTATTCTACATTATTCTTATAAAACAGTATTACACAGACACACACATATATATATATAAGGGGCGGTGAAACTGGGTGAGGGGGCAGGGAGAACCATGGTTTTAGAAGATACAGAGATGTTAGCTTATTTCACTCCGGCCGGATAAACAATGATTTAAATCAACCCCAGGTCTTTATTTTATCGCTTCTCGAAGAATTTAAAGTCAAGTTTGTCATCAACGAGATTTGAACTCAAAACTAAAAAAGTCGGAATAAATTCCACAAGGAATTTCTCTTCTGCTTCACCGTTTCTACTAATTCCTCGGCCTAAAAAATAAAAATATAAACAGGAATAAGAAAGAACACGTGATACCTCCAACGTAGACTTTACTCAACGAAATATTTCTTTACTCATTTTTACCAAGAAACAAAAATATAAACCCCTCCATAAAAAAAACCCTTTCCTTAATTTATCTTCGTAGGTATATTTATTTACTTGGGTTGATTCAATTCCTTACCCCAATCTTATCTCTGCTAAGTAAACATCCTTCTCCCCACCATAAATTTATATTAATTAAAAGTAACATCCACAGGAAGCTCGGAATATTTGAGCATTTAAACGAAAATGTTTCTAAACTCACCATTGTTTCGTCAGCTGTAATAGTAATTCGCTAGACAAGTCTTCTTTGATGACAATTAATTTAATGAGTCCAAATCCTGCCGAGGTTAAAATTGCTTTTCATCCTTACGGGGTCGATAAAATAAAGTACCAGTAATACACTGATAATTGCTGGCCTTGTGCCAAAAGTAGAAACAGTTATTTAATTTAATAACTCCACAAACCATATAATGTGACTTTCCCATGACGACCTATCAAGATTGCAAAAACAAGTAACTGGAATTGTTGAAGGTTTAACGTTTAACCGTTGCTTTCGTGGGCTAATTCACATCTGAATGAATATGAGAACAGTTCTGGCTGAACAAGTTTCAGCGGCATTCAACGTTCATTAAACAGAAGTAATGATTATCTCTCTCACTCTCCCCCTCTCTCTGTATATATATATATATATATAACATTTCTGTCTGATGAACGATCCATTGTCTAGGATCCAGAAACCTTTGGTAATAGAGTAGTTATATATTGTGTTGTTCACTTTCCAATTGAATATATATATATAATCAATCTCAGCTATTA
Organism: Eledone cirrhosa; assembly: GCA_964016885.1. Taxonomy (NCBI): domain Eukaryota; kingdom Metazoa; phylum Mollusca; class Cephalopoda; order Octopoda; family Eledonidae; genus Eledone; species Eledone cirrhosa. The sequence continues at coordinate 55,174,090 of OZ024749.1, read as the reverse complement.
TCTATCCAGAGGGAGGGGGAAAGGTTCCCCCAAACATGTGGCAATAACTCCTAGTCTGTGTCGCCCCATTCATAAATATATCGATCCTGATCTTATTCATCTCGTTCTCTATGTTTCTTCCTTACACAAACCTGTCCCTTATGGTCTTTGTTCTGTAAATAAATAACTTTTATCAATCTGTTGTTATTTATTCATGTCACATGCTCAGCCTCGCTTCCCTTTCGCTTCTCAATATGTTTTATGATGTCTTGTACATCTATTTACTGTCTTATCCATTGACACATATTCATGTCGCTTTTAAAGCTTTCCAATAGGAATTATTTCCATATTTCTTTTGTGCTGTTATCAAAACTTCCCTCCCATGTTTTAACGTCGTCTTCCATGTTTATTGCTCGAGAACTCATTGTTGGTTTTATTCACTGGACAAACACAAGACGCTTCAAACATTGTGTCATCAGATTTCTTAAGTTGTCATTTAATTAGATAAAAGTACATCCAGCTTAGATTCTGGATTTTGTTTTACTTTTTGTCAAACAAGAAACAAAAATAGAAAACTCAATGGATAGTACAGACTAGGTTTTTCTGCTACTTTTAGCAAGTCTAGCCAATACCGGGAGTCATTAATGCTCTCGCCAGTGGCTCCTAACACATACTATAAAGTATGACAAACGGTTATAACGCCTAGTTTACCCAGTCTGTTCTTTAAGCTACTATATACAGGTCCTCATCGTACACATGGGGACCTGTATATAGTAAAGTGGAGTTGGGCTATGAATATATATAACATAAGTTTGGGGTGAGCTACAGAATCCTATATTTTGTATCTCTGATTTTGATCGATACTCAGTCAGATTCACTTCACTGATATCATTAATGGTTTTTATAATATTAGTGAGTATTGTAAACTTTCTATTTTCTTTCTTCTAAAAGCCGTAAGTTTCATTGCATACCAGAAAAAAGTTTAGCTACAGCCTCATACGCACGTGTATGCACACTTATATATTCAATTATCTGTATTTATGTTTGTATATATAATATATTTATATATAAATAGAACGATAGATACACACACCCACTTGCACACCCAAAGACATACACATACACACACACACACACAAACACACACATATATATATATATATTCATATTTATATGCATACACGAATAGTAAAACCACTCTTGTCAGGTATAACAACACCAGAAACTTAAACCTAACATTTAATTAGCACCATTGTCCTTTCTTTTCGCTAACTACACCATCACCACCACCACACCAACCCCACCACTATCACCACCACTACACCACCACCACACTCTCCCCTCTAAACCACCACCACCGCACTACCCCCACCTCTCTATATACAATTACTTGACACTACCTCATACTATATCTCTTATTAAGCTCCTATCAGTATTTACCCCATTACCTTACCAGATTTTCCGATCTCATTAATACCATTATTCGGATTCTGCCATTAGCAGTGAGGAAACCTTTAGCCCGAGGCCCCTAAACTAGTTTACATTTTACATCTAGATTATTTAAAATAATATCACTACCATATTAAGATTTACATTTCAGAGACAGAAAAAGCAAAGAAAAAATGATTTTTTTTCTTCTTCCTTCAACTAATTCATGTTTGAATATATATATATATATATATATATATATATATACATGTATATATATATATATATATATATATATATATATTATATATATATACATGTATATGTATATATATATATATACATGTATATGTATATATATATATATACATGTATATGTATATATATATATATATATACATGTATATGTATATATATATATATATATACATGTATATGTATATATATATATATATATACATGTATATGTATATATATATATATATATACATGTATATGTATATATATATATATATACATGTATATGTATATATATATATATATACATGTATATGTATATATATATATATATATATACATGTATATGTATATATATATATATATACATGTATATGTATATATATAAATATATATACATGTATATGTATATATATATATATACATGTATATGTATATATATATATATACATGTATATGTATATATATATATATATATATATATATATATATATATATATATATATACATATACATGTATATATATATATATATATATATATATATGTATATGTATATATATATATATATATGTATATATATATATATATATATATGTATATGTATATATATATATATATATACATGTATATATATATATATATATACATGTATATATATATATATATACATGTATATGTATATATATATATATATATATACATGTATATGTATATATATATATAGTATATATATATATATATATGTATATATATATATATGCCTTTTTGTCCAACTTATAAAAGTTTAAATTATCAGAAGGTTACATCTACCTTCATTTCCTCTGCATTCGGCATTTTGAGCGCGTGTGTAGCTTTTGAACACACAAATGCACACATGCACATGTATGTAATATAAACATATAAATGTATATGTGTGTGTGTGTGTGTGTGTGTGTGTGTGTGTGTGTGTGTGTGTGTGTGTGTGTGTGTGTGTGTGTGTGTGTGTGTGTGTGTGTGTGTGTGTGTGTGTGTGTGTGTGTGTGTGTGTTTCAAGAATGTACTACGGTACAAAGTCTACACTAAGGGGCTCATTAGAAGAACCTAGACCGGATAATATAATATAATATGATAAAATAATTTACTTTTGCTAGGAGGCTAAACATGTAAACATGGAGAACTCAAATAGAGTTCTTATTTCTTCCTTTTTTTCCTTTATTGAAGCCTGCTACCGTAAGTAACATCTACATATATATATACACAAACTCACACTCATATATATATGAGAGAGAGAGAGAGAGAGAGAGAGAGAGAGAGGAGAGAGAGAGAGAGAGAGAGAGAGGAGAGAGAGAGAGAGAGAGAGAGAGAGAGAGAGAGAGAGAGAGAATTAAATACATCTAAGACCACATGCAGTTATATATATATATATATATATATATATATATATATATATATATACAGTAGTAAAACATAATTATGACCAGGAGAAGGATGTCCATTTATTTTGTTACTCAGAATATTTTAGTTGAATTTCTGTTGTAATAATTCTATTTATTACTTTATTTTATATTTCACAATTTCATAATATTCATAATATTTCTTTTTTACTTCACATTCTTGTATTGAACCCTTTAGTAAACTTTGCACCGAAATACACTCTTGACATATACGAATATGGTTATATATATATATGCCTGTGAAGGCAGGTCTTCTAATGCTAAGGATGTTGACTTTACGATCGTAATGTCATGGGTTCGATTCCTGGACTGGTTTGTGTGTTGTGTTCTTGAGCAAAACACTTCATTTCACGTTACTCGAGTATACTCAACTGAAATAAGTAGCAGTAATACCTGGAGGTTACGCTGAGGCAGTTTCTACATAATAAACTTGATCAAGAATATTTTCGGCATAGTGTTATGGCCCTTCGTGTTCTGAGTTCAAAACCCGCCGAGGTTAGCTTTGTTTTTGGTCCTTACGGGGTCGTTAAAATAAAGCACCAGTAATGCACTGGCGTCGATATAATGGATTTTCTCCTTCCCATAAAAACTGTTGGCCTTGCGCTTAAATCAGAAACCATTATTTGTGAAGCCAAAGAATGAAAAAAGTTATAGAATGCAAACTAAAGGGAAAAAATGAAATACTGGAAAAAAAAAACCCTTTGGAGAGAAAGAGACAAGAACGAGAAGAAAGGAAAGATAGAGAGAATGAGTGAATGATAGAGGGAGAGAAGAAGAAAAAAAGTAGAAAGAAAGGTTGGTGGGTTGATGGAATATGAAACGTGCTACATACAAGGGACTCGAACTACAGGATAGAAGGGGTATAAAAAATAGAGGAAAATATGAAAAACATGGAGAAAAAATGTGAAAATCCGTGGGAATTTTCATCTTCTTCAGCCAAGGAATAGTCACCTGTTCCTCATCTTTTGAAAAAATAAAATAGTTGGAAAACAGAAATCTAAGCATCGTTGTTTTTCTATATACCCACATACACACACATCAATATATACACACACACACACATACACACACATCAACACATACACATCAACGTATACATATCAACACACACACACACATCAACACATATACACATTCACACACACACCAACATATAAACACTCTCTCTCACACACACATCAACACATACACACACACATCAACACATACACACTCACACACACATCAACACACACATTTTACTCCTCTAATCGACCACCCGTTTGACAACTACAACAAGAATAGA
>OZ024749.1:55157226-55164726 GCA_964016885.1 Eledone cirrhosa | reverse complement strand
TTCAAGACATAACGCATCGCCCGGTCCGGGAATCGAACTCACAACCTCAAGATTGTGAATCCAATTCTCTAACCACTCAGCCACACGCCTATATATGATGACTTGGCATAATCTGAAGTTTTACACACTGTACAATATGTCAGAATTAGGGAATAAGCACATAAAAGTTGGAGTTGAAAGAAATACAAAGTTGTCTAAGAGACTGTGAAATGACACTACGTGTATATATACAGAGACAGGGAAATTGAGAATAATCTCCCAAATATTATTAGTGTGAAAAGAAATGCCTTATAATTGGAGTATCAATTCCAAAGACGTCAATATGTCTCAGAAATAAACAGCGAAACTATCCAAATATAATGACCAGGAAATAGGAAATATTCTGAAGACTGAAGACAAAATAGTATCAGAATAATTAGACGCCCTGGCAATGATAAAAAAAAAATTATTTGTAGACAAATATATAGGTAAGTTCCTAGACTTGCACGCGATATATGTATTGGACATGGCACATACATAATTTCCTGCCGCCTCAGTCACATAAATCTCATCAGAACTAAGAATACGACTAACACAATAAATAGGGCCATTTGGAGAATTATCTAGATTAGTTGCGATTAATTGAAGTTTTTCATACATTCAGAATGCGAAAATCTACTTGAATATATATATATATATAGCAACTTTATACCGAACTTGTATCATGGACTGAGTCCTCTACTTACTACGGATATAACCTCCCAGTGTTCTACCACACACACACAATATATATATGAATGTATGTACAGTATATTTGGCAATATACAGTATGTTTAATTAAAAACATTTAGAAGACCAATCGCTATCAGTTTTAAAGTAGTGACTATGTCACTAACTTAATCTCGGCAACACACACACACATTTATATATATATATAGTGTGTGTGTGTGCAATTGGTAGAACATATATATATATATATATATGTATATATATATATATGTATAACCAATCTAAGTCCTTCTCTAAGTTCTATTCCTACTCTTAACTCATATTCTCCTTCCTATTTCTTATTTCTATTTTCATTTTCCGCCATCTTCTTTCTTGTTCTATGTCTCTTCTTATACCACTTCATTTTACATTGATATAATTATTACAACTTTTACTTTTAATCTCATTAACCTCCTTCTAACCTCTCCCACCCAATAATCTACCACCACATCTTTACCAGTTCTCCCCCCCCTCTCCCCCCTCTCTCTCTCTCATCCTTCCAACAGTTTCTAACCGTCTCTTTCTCCCTAACAGCAGCCTCACTAGGTCTGTTTATCTGTTTCTCTTCTCCCTATCTCTCTTTCTCTCATCCTTTCCTTCCATCTGTCTCTATCCGTCTTTCTCCCTAACAACCGCCCCACTATGTTTGTCTATCTCTCTCTCTCTCGTTTTCTTGTCTTCTTTCCCCTTCTTTAATCCTCCCTCCATCTTTCTCCACCTCCTCACTTCCACTCTCCAGCCATCTTCTTTGGCTTTTTTTTAATGTCCATTTCGTTTCATTCCCAAAGTCCTCTCCATCTTTTATGAACAACAACGAAACGAAGCAAGAAAGTACACAATGCCACTCCGCCTACTTAAGAATATCGGAAAGGAACATTTAATACGTCGAGACTTATTCAGTAATCTATCGATACAAGAAGTGCTTGAACCAAGTCTTACCATTTAGTGGAGGTTGTTCTACAGGAGGTCACTGGTAAAATATCTAATTGGAATAAAAGATATTTTCAATCTAAATGAAAACATTAAGAGTGCTTTTCTTTTCTCTAGAATGATCTCAACATAAAAATAGGTCTATTGGTCTTTATGTTGGCCAAGAGTTATCATTAGAAGACAAAATATAAGACAACGATGGAGAATCTCCTGGAATCGCATCATACATTTTTTTAAGAAATAGAGGAGATATTTCTATAATTTACGGCTAACACCATGATGGAACAGTATGATCGCTATTGATATAAAAAAATATCGGATGACCACGTCTGTGGCGCAGTTGCTCATATTGTCGACTGTGGCTGACAAATAGAGATAGAGACATTATCTAAAGAAATAAAAATATACATGCATATATATATATATATATAGCACGGAATAGTGCAGAGATTTTTCATAATTGTTATTCTTCTCTTTTCTTACTCTACTTTGATGAAGAATTTAAACCGAAACGTCAGATCTCTTCATCTCTTTCTTCAAGGTTTACACACATTATTCATATTTTGTGCATATATTTAGTCAACCACTTGTCATTTCTTCACACTTTCTAACTTCTTGTCTATTTCCATTAAAACGCTAACATTTTAAATGTGAGCTTCAGTTTTTGTGACGTCTGCATATATATATATATATATATATATATATACACGCGGAGAGAGAGAGAGAGAGAGAGAGAGAGAGAGAGAGAGAGAGAGAGAGAAAAAGAGAGAGAGAGAGAGAGAAAGAGAGAGAGTAAGAGGGAGAGACAGAGAGATGCAAGCATACCAAGAGACTGGAAGCGAATAGAATGTACAATAATATTATCATCTATCATGAGAAACTAGGCGAATGATGGCGATAATAATAATAATAATAATAATCGATTTGGGAAACTGACTTCGAAATAATCAGAAGAAAAAAAAACTGTGAAACGCATATGAGAAACTATATAAGAAAATAAATATACAAGACAAATAAAACAAAACAAAAAAGAATATAAATAAAAAATGACAGCAATAAATTTATATAAAGAAACACATAAAATGTCATAAAAAATGATCCAGGAAAGAAAGAAGGAAAAGAAAAACATAGTAATGATGATATCCTAAAGAAATAAATGTCACAATGAGATATGCTTGGATATCAAATGTGAGAAAGAAGCGAATATTGATATTGATTTTTCAACTATTAAAAAAAAGAAGGAATGAAAAATATAACCAACAAAAATTACCCAAAAAATAGCAAAAAAATAACCAGAGCAAAAGAAAAACAAATACCAAAAGACACACGAAACGAGGGCATTTCTAGTTGTACGTCCTTGTCGACTGTTATCCATATAACGGTGATGTTGGCAAAGATCACATCGGAGATGTAGTATTGTTTAGCAATGACGTTGGTGGCAGTGATGATGTCCGTTGTTATCGTAGTGCTAATAGTGAAGGTAACCATAGTGATAAATCGAAGCTTAAGCTGCAAGTTTGGTTAGAAATTTGAATTGTAATAAACATGATTGAATTTTGTTTTTCATCTGACCGGCTGACCTATTAATTGCTCTACCAAATAACGTGCCTAGAAAGTCGTGTACATGTATATATGTATGTATATATATATATATATATATATATATATATATATATATATATATATATATGTGTGTATGTGTGTGTGTGTGTGTGTGTGTGTGTGTGTGTGTGTGTGTGTGTGTGTGTGTGTGTGTGTGTGTGTGTGTGTGTGTGTGGACCAATGTTCTTCCGTTTGTGTGCATTTTTGTGTGGGTGTTTGTGGTGTGCTTACATGTGTTTCTTTGTATGTATATATATATGTATATATATAGGTGTTTGTATACACACACACACACACATATATATATATATAGATACTTACGTACATACATACATATGTGTGTGTTTATTCTTCTCAACTACAAACCTTCTACTGTAAATATTACACATACATTACGTTCGTTCCATTTGCTAGTATATATATATATGTAGTTATTGTGAATGTCAGTTAAATATTTGGGTCAAGAAAATATCACTGCTGCTTTAGGCTCAACTAAAGATCAAGCTAGCCTTTTGCATCTGACGATGTTGTTTATTTTACTGGATATGTAAACAATTTCTGAAATGCTCCAGGACCGGATTTCAATTTGTACATGACTTCATAAGGAATTTATTTCAATTTGCAGAACACTATGTATGTATGTATGTATGTATGTATGTATGTATGTATGTATGTATGTATGTATGTATGTATGTATGTATGTATGTATGTATGTATGTATGTATGTATATATTGGAAAGCTCTTGACTATGTAAAAGGGGAAGCACACCCAGACACATATTCACATTGGCACGCACACACAAACATTCATTCAAATACAAGCACTCACAGACGCAGACATATGTAAAACATACCATATATATATATATATATATATATAAATATATATATATATATATATATATATATATATAAATATATATGCCTTTGGGTGTGTACCTATATGTTAATATTAACGATATTTGTACATGAATATATACATCTTCAGATACACGGAAACCCGAACGTGCATCTATGTTCACACACACACCACACGCATATATATATATATATATATATATATATATATACATACATACAGACATATCGTATTACAAACACTACCATAATATACATATTTTAACAGTAAGACGACACCACCTCCAAGCATACCAGACATGAAGGAAACCCTTTGAGGCAGGGCACAGTGGATTCCCTGCATCATACATATGTATAGTTTCACACGCACACAATATAGACAAAGCCTTCCCTATACAAATTAACGTCACTTTAATATTGGATTGTACAAAGCAGCCGACAGCTGACGTCACATTTGTCTAACAAATATCTCTTTCTAATCTTTTTCTAACTATTTTTCCGTTGATATGTATGTATACATACATATATGATATATGAACCCAGGACTAACACACACACACACACACACACACACACACACACACACACACACACACACACACACACACACACACATTTATATATAAATATATATATATATATATATATATATATATATATATATATATATATATATAAAACGTAATATAATATAGAAATGGCTTCTACAGGAATGGAACTGTTGCATTTGTATGAAATCATCAGGAATGCCGGTTGATAATTGCACACATACACACACACAAGTTTTCTCGTTTCTAGAGGCCTAAATACCCAACTAGTTCGACTATTGTTTGCAGCCAGAGATAATTAACATACATTGAGTTATATAAACGTGTGTATGTGTGCCTTTGTCTTCTGAAAGTCCTAAACATGGTGTGAATCCACTTAGTGTAAGGGAATATCAAGAAAGAGTAATTAAGATCAAGGGAATGAATTTACTTTACATTTGAAAGAGTTCAGGAAATAAGGAGAAAAACTAGGAGATGGAAGAAAGTTTCAAAGTCTGGCAATTCGAGGGAAAAAGCTACAACCGTAGAAAGACTTCCTTATTCGCGGAACCACAACAGTGTTCGGAGGAAATCGCTGTGAGAGCGACGAAGCGATGTGTAATCAAAAGGTAAATGTGCTGGTATACCTTCTGCTTATTAGCCCACGTATTCCTGAGAGTGTTGTGGGGGAAGAGTCCTCAAACACTCCCCCAGCGAGTCCTTGACGTCTCTGCCATCACGACCCTCTGCATGTATACCTATCTATGTATACACCTTTCTACGTATTTTGTGCGTAAGAATATGTCTATATATTTTACTAACGTCAGACATGGAGCCATTACAGAGATAATCTAAAGGTACTAGCGTGTTTTTATCTGAGAAATTTAACATATAAAGTATGTCAGCTAGACTTTGCGGTAACCAGACAGATTTTGAGGGAAGTCAACATTTTGAGAATTGAGGCAATGTTTCACAAGTGTTACTTAGGTTGAAATGAAACAGATGGTGTACAAGGGCTTAAAATTGGAAGCATCCTAAGCACAAACGAATCGGTATATGCAACGTATTGATTGGTTGAAGAAATGCTGGCGTCACACTTTTGTGAAATGGATACTTATTCGCTAGAAAAAAGATTTAGCTTTTGTATGAATTCAGAGCATTCGAATTAAAACGAGAGGTAATGGGGTAGAGAAAGAAATAATTATGGACTTGTTTAGAATGTGGAATTAGGGAGTGGGCTGACTTCGTGAATAGTAAGTTGGGAGCGGGATTGTTAGAAGGGAGTGAGATAGAGGACGCCAGGGGTTACAATATGAGATTCTCGTATAATTATATTACAATAGATTACACTATAAGATAAACAATATATAAAACATAAAAAACTCAGACATATAACAGATTACAGAAAATAATAGGTTATTTTATGTATTTTATTAATTGTTTAGGGCTTTAAATAATGTCACAGTGACAAAAGTATTCAAAATATGATCGTGAGGAGACATTTTTGTATCGACAGATTTCCAAAGCATTTTTATTCTTCCAGCAATATTTTATACAGACACTTAATTAAGATATTTTAAATCATGAGTGGATATGTGGCTGTAGTAATATTAAAGATTGGTCTTGAACACGGTTGGAATCATTGGACCTCAGTTCTTGAAATATAAAAGACTGAGTGATTATTGAAGTCTTTTAATCATAGGATTATTGACAATAAAGTCCAACCTGTGGTTAAACACCAAATACAACCACTAGCCACGAAAAATAAAACGTATTATATGAATATCAGTATCATTTTATTGTCAATATATATACATTTGTCATATATACCTACATGAATATCTACGTGTGTTCCGTATTACATATATATAACAGTATGTAGATACTTGTGAGTGAGTGTGTGTGTAGAGAGAGAGAGAGAGAGAGAGAGAGTTTAAAGATTTTGTCAAAAAGGAAAAGGAAAAAGAATTAAGAAATGGCAATTTTCAATCTTCACATCTCGCTTTTGGCTGTTTTATCTCCCAAACACTCTATCCATACACGCGCCAGCGCGTGCGCACACACACACATATGTATGTATATATATATATATATATATATATATATATATATATGTGCGTGTGCGTGTGCGTGTGTGTGTGTGTGTGTGTGTGTGTGTTATATTTCCTATATATTGAGTATACAGCACCCACGTCACTCACCCATAACAGCAACTGTAGAAATCCTTGATATTTCAAGTAGTTAACGCAAAAGTAATTCGGTGAAGAGTCCTGTCTCTCTGCTGCTTAAGGCAATATTGATTAACAAGCGTTTATCATATAGATTATCGTTTTAGCCATTGTCTATTGTTATTGCTATCCAATGATGATATCAACAGCATATCTCGTAATATTGATAACACACACACACACACACATATATATATATATGTATGTATATAGATACCAGTTGTTGCTTTTTTCAAACTCAGTAATAGTAAGTTATAAGTTATCAGGTAACCGATTCCTATACCCTGTATCAATATTTTATTTCGTCTCCTCATTCGCAACAGCTTCACTTAATCTTTTGATTACCCCCGGGAGTAATATATGATCGAAATATTTCACTTTACTCCACCCAACTTTATTATTTATCATTTTAGAGACTTATTTTTCTAAAAAAAAAAAAAAAAAAAATTCCTTTTCTTTTCGTTCCTCTTGTGGTTGTTGTCGTTGCTGTTGTGATCGTCGTTGTTGTTGTTGCTGTTGTGGTCGTCGTTGTTGTTGTTGCTGTTGTGATCGTCGTTGTTGTTGTTGCTGTTGTGATCGTTGGTGTTGTGGTCGTTGGTGTTGTTGTG
>OZ024749.1:55149726-55152226 GCA_964016885.1 Eledone cirrhosa | reverse complement strand
ATTGACAACAATAACAACAACAATAACAACAACATTGTCAATTTCCACTTCAACACTTCAGCATCAACGCATATAATTAGGTAAAGGTTTGTTTACAAACTTTAGTGAAAAGTACTCAATGCATGAAGAGTTTACAAACACACACACACACACACACACACACACACACACACACACACACACGTATGTATGAACGCATAAACACGCGTACATATATACACATATATTTGGATACAAACATACATGCACGCATACAAATTATATATATACATATATATATATACATACGCACACATATATATTATATTGATGCTATATATATATATATATATATATATATATATATATATATATATATAATAAAACTATAATATATATATATTACTTTGATGGTAAATAACTGGGTAACAGTGAGTTTCAACAGCTCTGACACTTGAAAATAATAAAATGGCTTTAAAAATTCAAAAAAAATTTATAAGAATCCCATTGAAGAAAAATACTCCACGTCATTTTGACTGAATGACAGACAGAAGGAATGGAAAGAATAATAGGCTTCATTCAAAGATAAAGTGGACAAGTATTCAAATAAATCTCGATTTGTGGTGAGCAATTATCTGAAATTTCTAATTCACCACAAGAGTATAGACACTAATTGTCTATATTAATACTGATCTGTACGATCGTTTCAATGTTGCATTAGGTACAATTATCACAACTGTATTAGCATTTAATCAATGTCCTTATCATCAGTAAACGAAGGACGAGTTTGCAAATACAAACTAAATATGTCAAATTGAAATTATAAAATTAAAAGAAATATCTTGCTTGGGAGCAAGAAAAATTGTGAAATCCAACGGCGGGTAGTATAAAAAGGGTCTGAAGGAAAGTTGGTTTAAAGGAGACGATAAGCTGTAGGGTTTTCAGAATTGTAAGGTACACCTGTTTTGCTATGATGTCGTGTTAATTAGGCAAAAAGAGTCTCGGAGGAGGAGGAATTAGTGTACTAAAGAGAATCTATTGTACAGGTATACATATTTTATATACACCACTAAACTAAAAAGTGTTCATGTGTGCCCTCATGCAGATATATTTATACTTCCACATTGGAAGATCCCACCAGCCTCGGGATAACACTGAATACCATATATAGTTTACACTCACAATATAAATATTTTTCTCTGTCACTGAAGAATATTTTGAGTGAAGTAGCTCAACCGACCCCCAAAATTTGGTAAATTATGATCCTTTTCATCCATTTGTTTCTTTTTTTAAAACCATTTTTCACTTTATTTTTCCTCCATTCTCTCCCTTTCTTCCCCTTTTTCTTCATTTTCATCGTCCCTTCATTATTTCCTTTTTTTTATCACTTTTCAAAAGAAATAGAATATAGTCTCTTTCTCGCCCTCTCTCATTCCCTCTTTACCTAGCCAATCTCTCTCTCCGTCCTCTCTCCCTCTCTCTTCACACACACACACACACACACACACACACACACACACACACACACACACACACACACACACACACATTCTTCTTTTTACGTATTTTTCTTCATTCTCTGTTTTATTTCATCGCATATTTTTTAGCTGGATTTGCATGTTGGTGCGGGCATTTGTTTATTTTTTCTTTCATTTCTACTCCAATGAAACGAGCTGTAAAGTCGTAAAAACATGTTCAGGGACATTGTTACAAGAAATGGGATATTTGGAAAGGAAGGATGAAATGCGAGGTAGATAGGAAGACACTGACAACCCAAAAACATGAGAAATAAAACGAAAACATAAACAAAACATACACTTTTATACACACACAAATATATATATACAAATATATATACACATAGACACACACACACACACATATATATATAGACACAACAAATATATATATATAATATATATTATATATATATATATATCGGTTCTTCTACGACATATGTGCTAAAGAAGTGACATGGTAATACAAGAATTATTACCCACTGAAGCTGAATATTTCGGGTTAGCTTTTAAAGTTAGAGAAGCAAATGTGTGTGTATGTGTGTGTGTGTGAGTGTGTGAGTGTGTGTGTGAGAGAGTGTGTGTGTGTGTGTGTGTGTGTGGTGTGGGTGTGTGTGTGTGTGTGTGTGTGTGTGTGTGTGTGTGTGTGTGTGTGTGTGTGTGTGTGTGTGTGTGTGTGTGTGTGTGTGTGTGTGTGTGTGTGTGTGTGTGTGTGTGTGTGTGTGTGTGTGTGTGTGTGTGTGTGTGTGTGTGTGTGTGTGTGTGTGTGTGTGTGAGTGGTGAGTGTTTATGTTTTCTGTATCTGATGCAATGTGTTATGTTCATGTTATATAATCCTGAAAATAAAAACTCAATCGCAGAATGGAAACAACAACAAAAAATAAATAAATAAAATGAGAACGAACAAGACAAAAATATATATACCCCCCCCCCCCAAAAAAAAAAAAAGAACAGAGAGAGAGAGGACTAGGGCGACACGAACGAATGAAGAATCAAGAGAAAAT
>OZ024749.1:55145069-55149526 GCA_964016885.1 Eledone cirrhosa | reverse complement strand
CAGTCAAATATATACACATACACGTATATATATATATATATATATATGTTTATACAGACACATACACACACACACACACATATATATTTCAAATTGAAATAGTGAAACCTTTACTCTCGATTTAATTAAATAATACATACTAAAACTTTCCTGTTCTCCCCCCCCCCCCCCCACATACATACATAATACTTATACACACTCATATATATATATACACACACACCTCTGTTTCAAACCCATTCTTTTTCTAACTCGCCTTCTTTCTCTCTGTCTCTTTCCTTCTCCCTTTTTCCTCTACTCTATCCCTACTTATCTTACCGTTCCCTATTTTTCTCTGTTTCCATAACATATACTTACTCTCCCAGTGTTTCTATCTCATTATCACACCTTTTATCCTGTATAGAGGTAGGTATGGCCCTTTATTTTTTTTGTGTTCATATCTCGAGCAAGATGGCGGGATAACATAGATGAGATCGACTGGTCTCACGTGAGGATCCAATCGGATCAATTCGAGATGGCTACTTCTATGAAGACCTGCTGGAATATATGTTTCAGGAATCTGTCCTCACCCCCTCACCATCCTCTCATGAAGAAGTGGGCGAAGAAGAAAAAGTAGAAAAAGTCAATTCATAAATTCTATAACTTCCACACGGACTCTCCTTTATCGGTCGCTCTCCGACAAATTTGCGGTCGTACCCTTGGCAGTGGAGACTTCTGGTGTCCTCGGCTCTTCGGCTACCTCTCTACTCACCACCATAGGCGCTGAGCTGGCCAGCCGTAGGTGTGAGCCTCGCGAGTGTGAATGGCTCTTCCAGCGCGTCTCCCTTGCCGTCCTCCGGGGAAACGCCTTCTCTATTCTGTCCGCCGGGACTGTGGGGAGGACATCAATATGATTGACTGTTTGTACTTGTTATATATCTATATCTGTCCAACACTATATGATGAAAGCAGGTAGCCGGCTACATTAGGCCAACTTCAGCTTTTCTTTTCTATTTATACGGTGGTCCTCCAATAGTTTCCTATGATTTTTCAAATACTACATTCGTGTATATTCCTAACCACCTCCCAAATAACTTCTGTTTCCTCTCTATAATCCATTTCTATCACAAGTGGTCCTCTCTATATATATCTTACTTTATTCTATCTCGTTTGGAACTCTTTCACTTTCGAATGTGAAGACAAGCGCTATTAAAAAAGGGTGAAAAGATGGAAGATGTGAAACAAAACTGACAGCTAACGAAACGTGTGTACCTAAATGACGACATCGTTCAATGAATTGCTATTTATTTATTTATTTATTTATTTATTTATCTATCTATTTACCTACATACCTTCCTATCTATCTATCTATCTATCTATCTATCTATCTATCTGTCCATGTGACTTTGTATCTATCTATTTGTCTGTCTGTCTATCCATGTATCTACCCCTTCTCTCCCTCCCTCTCTTTGTATATATATATATATATATATATATATGTGTTGTTTGTGTCTATACATAGTGGCCTGACAATTTATACGCAAGCTGATGTTCGTAAAAATCATCGCAATATTTTGAAATTATTTAATGATTGCTTACATGTGTAGATGCATTTATGCATTTACATGTATAGAGTATATTCATAACTAAAGCACCTTATATGCATTGGCTAGTACGTGCGGACGCTCACATATATACATACGTATGCAAAGTATATATATATATATATATATATATATATAATGTATATGCATTCCTACGTGCAACATATCAACTTTGTTTATATAACAGACATGGAAATATCTGTGTTTGTACGTGTCTGTACACACAGACACACACGCATATATATATATATATATATATATATATATGTGTGTGTGTGTGTATAAATTACCTTATTCTTTCCCTTCTATTTCATCCTTATCCCCTCCTTCTCCTCTCCCTCATCCTCCCGTACATATATCTCTATGCATTTTCTTATCTTTCACTCTTTCTCATCTTTTCCCACTCTTTTTCTCTATATTTTACTAAAATTTATTCTCCTCTCTTTGCTTTCTTTTCTTCATCCATCCATCATCGTCACAATCATTATTTCAATCTTCACTTCCACAACTGAATTCTCTCTCTCTCTCTCTTTCTCTCTCTCTCTTTCTCTCTCTCTCTCTCTCTCTCTCTCTCTTTCTCTCTCTCTCTCTCTCTCTCTCTCTCTCTCTCTCTCTCTCTCTCTCTCTCTCTCTCTCTCTCTCATTCCTTCACTACTTCAACATACATACATCTCCAACACCACCACCTTTGAAGTATTCTTCACCGTATCTTCCTTCTCCCTCTTACTCTATCTCTCTCACTCACTCTCTATATAGCTCTATCCCTCTTTATCCATCTCTTTATCACTCTATCCCTCTCCATATTCCCCCATTCTCTCTTTCTCCCTGTCTCTATCTCTCATTCCCCCCCCCTCTCCCTCTCTCTCTCTCTCTCTCTCTCTCTCTCTCTCTCTCTCTCTCTCTCTCTCTGTCCATATCTCTAAGTCTGTAATATTCTCTCGCTATCTTACGATGTGGTAGTTCTGTATATATACATACATGTGCGTGTCTCTCTCTTTCTCTCTCTCTCTCTCTCTCTCTCTCTCTCTCTCTCTCTCTACACCCACTAACACAGACAAGAGTGAGTGTATAGTAAAAGAGTGACTATATCAGGACCTACGCTGCATGGAATATCTATTGATAACACTATATAGCTGCAGTCCCTTTAACTATAGATAGCTGCGGCGTATATACATGTACATATATACGCACACATACATATATATATATATATACGCATATGCGTACAGGCACACATGTATATATCTTTATATACGCATACATGTATATATATATACATACAAACCCACATACATACATACGTATATATATATATGAGAGAGAGATAGAGAGAGGGAGAGAGAGATCTGAAGAGAAAGAGAGGGAGTTAGAAGATATGTATTTAGATAGCTATCGAGCTAGAGGGATAGGTTGATAGATACACTATATACACACATATATATATATACATACATACATACATACATATGCATATATACATACATACATATACACATACATACAAACAGAAACATACTTACATACATATATATATATACACACACATAGAGACATACACATACATACATAGACGGACTGATACTTAGTATGTGAGTGTTGGGCCAACGTCTTAGTCGACGATGAGTGCTCCTTTTCGAAACAAGGTAGCAAGTGAAATTAACGTACATGCTACCGAGCATTCCACAATCTTGTGAACACTTATTTTACTTCTCAGGGAGATTCAGCGTAACACATTGTGTTATGACCGGGCTTTCAAAATACAGGTAGAAATCCATTTAGCTAGGTGAGTGTTCTCCGGCAAATAAATGAAGTGATTTCGTCAGGGTCAGCATACACCACACTGAATAAAACTTGTTAAGGGCCAGCATACACCACACTGAATAAAACTTGGTGAGGGCCAGCACACACTGCTCTGAATAAAACTTGGTGAGGGCCAGCACACACTGCTCTGAATAAAACCTGGTGAGGGCCAGCATACACCATACTGAATAAAACTTGGTGAGGGCCAGCATACACCACACTGAATAAAACTTGGTAAGGGCCAGCATACACCACACTGAATAAAACTTGGTGAGGGCCAGCACACACTGCTCTGAATAAAACCTGGTGAGGGCCAGCATACACCACACTGAATAAAACTTGGTGAGGGCCAGCACACACTGCTCTCAATAAAACCTGGTGAGGGCTAGCATACACCACACTGAATAAAACTTGGTGAGGGCCAGCATACACCACACTGAATAAAACTTGGTAAGGGCCAGCATACACCACACTGAATAAAACTTGGTGAGGGCCAGCACACACTGCTCTGAATAAAACCTGGTGAGGGCCAGCATACACCACACTGAATAAAACTTGGTAAGGGCCAGCATACACCACACTGAATAAAACTTGGTGAGGGCCAGCATACACCACACTGAATAAAACTTGGTGAGGGCCAGCATACACCACACTGAATAAAACTTGGTGAGGGCCAGCATACACCACACTGAATAAAACTTGGTGAGGGCCAGCATACACCACACCGAATAAAACTTGGTGAGGGCCAGCATACACCACACTGAATAAAACTTGGTGAGGGCCAGCACACACTGCTCTGAATAAAACCTGGTGAGGGCCAGCATACACCACACTGAATAAAACTTGGTGAGGGCCAGCACACACCACACTGAATAAAACCTACAACAATAAGATTGTGAGATTGTGTGACGAACACACTAACAACTAAGCCACGATCCTTTAGAGACACACACAACACACGTCACATTAAGCCCACTTGCTTTCTATCTATCTATCTTTCTATTTATATATCTAGCTATATGTCTTTCTATCTCTCTCTTTAACCCTCTCCCCTATATATATATATACTATATA
>OZ024749.1:55135069-55140069 GCA_964016885.1 Eledone cirrhosa | reverse complement strand
TTTCTTTCTCAAATCAGTTGGAAGTACACACGTGCTATCAAATACTTATATTGCAAAGGAAACCGTGCACAAATTCCTATTTCTAAATCCCTTTTTATTCCGTGTGTATGACAGGTAATTCACAAGCTGGCTTGAAGCGCTCGTCTATCTTAAATAAATTGCATGGAAAATCCTACTATATTTCCTTTAAACGCTAGATGAGGTAAGGCACGTAGAAAGAAGATTGTTCTTCTTTATTCGCAAAGAGCTGATTTCCAATTCACGATATATGACATATACTATAGAACCATATATTATATATTTAGTTAGTTTCACGGATTGACACTGACGTACATGTATAATTTATACTTTACTGACTTATCACCAGCTAGCTATGATATCTAGGGTCTAAAGAACAGAAGCTGAAATAAATAATACTCATGCATTTTATGTATTTCAGGTAATATTTTATATATTTTCAAACCAGATTCACTGACAGCCTTGGCAAAATCCCACAACAAATTTGCGTCAATGAATTTGAATCAAGATTAATGTAAATCTACTTTAGTTAAGTTGTTAACGAACTAATGACAAGTAGGAACGTCTCAACATCACAAATCCGTTAAATATAGAACATATTTAAATACCTTGCTAAACAAAATTAATGTATGTATAAAGTTCCCCGTTGTAAATTATAGAATCCTGCACTGGAACAAATCGCATATTCTAAAAATGTTGTCTTCATTTGATTTTTCTAAATTCTTTATTATTACTGAAAATTTAATCTTATACTAAAATTAGGCTTCGCACCAACAAAAATAACTCCGCAATATTTACATGAACGGCCTATTTGTTGAATTAATGTGTAATTGAGAGAGTATTTTCACAAATGCGTATGATTTTAGTGTAATTCTCGGCCAAATCAGAATCAGCCTGACAGAATATACGACAAAGTTGCTGCATTAAATCATAGTGAAAGTCCAGTACAATGGCTTCCAAACTGTTTCCGACGATACCAACTTCATAACAAGATGTAGGTTGTACCGAAACTATTGTAAAAGTTCAAATGTAAAGCTGTGGAATCGAACCAGGGACATCGATATTTTTAAGGAAAACTTTTAACGCATAAGAAATGAAACAAACTACGAGAATCGTATGTTGAAAAATTCATTGGCTGACCAAGATGGTCTCATGGAATGGCCAAGTGAGGTTTATTTTTCAAAATATTCCCTGAGGAAAAAAAATTAATGCAGTTAAAATTAATGCTTTCAAAATTTCACAGCTCTAGCATAGACCCAGCATAGTCAGCCTATGAACATTTCCCCCCATCCTCGTAAAAGTAAAAGACAATTTTACGAGAGGCAAAAATCTGAAATGTGTTGATAGATATTATAGATATTTGATCGTCTTGGAAGAATTGTGTAGCGAGTATTTAGTGCAACATTGTATTGAGTAAGGGATTGGAAAGAAACTATTAAATCGTAAGGATAAATATTGCTTTTTGAAACATGAATAGTATACGTGAGATACTTTGGCTATCAAACGAAAGTACGAGAATAAAGATCCTATATATGTGTATTTATATATAGGTATATAGACACACAAACAGTCATGTATATATATATATATATATATATATATATATATATATATATATATATATTTATATATAGACACAAACACTCATATATATGTATATGTATATGTATATATGTATGTATGTTTATATGAATGTATATGTATATATGTATGCATCTGTATATATGTATGTATATGTATACATGTATATATGTATGTATATATATGTGTATATATATGTATATATATATGTATGTATATATATGTATATATATGTATGTATATATATGTACATATATATACATACATATATATACACATACATATGTACATATATATACATACATATATATACACATACATATGTACATATGTATGTGTATATATATATATATATAAATATATATACATACATATGTACATATATATATATATACATACATATGTACATGTATATTTATACATATATACATATATATACCTATACTAATATACATCTACATACATATATACATATACATTCATATATATTTATATATATATATATATATATATATATATATATATAAATCGATGCCAGTGTACGTTCTGTATTCAACAAACACATTTAATAGCTTTTGGACATAGTTTGCAGAGCGTTGTGTTCGTAAAAGTCACTAAACAATTCGCTATTGATATTTTGATTGTGTATTAAAAAGCTAAATAAAAAGAACTCACCAGAAATCGATAATTTACTTGTTTTGTGACTAGTTTTAACATTGGTTATTATTAATTTTGTTTCTATCTCATATTTTTGCTGACGTATTTCTTTGTTTGCCCGTAATTAATCCAGCGTAAAAGTTTTATTGGTGATAGAAGTGCACACAGATAGAAACCTCGTGTATACATATGTGTGGGTATATATATATATGTGTGTGAGTGTGTGTGTACATACAGGCATGCATACTTATGTATACACACACATAGACACACACACATATATAAAAACAAATACACACACATATATTTATTTATATATATATATCCATATATAAATTTGCATTCCAACGCACATAAGTATATATATTTCAAATATTTTACACGTAATCGTTAGATATATTACTCTATACTTTGTACCTTTAGATATAGTATAAAGGTATATGATACAAGTACGTATCTGTGTATACATATATCATAAATTCATACACACACACACTCACACACGCATGTATATATATATATATATATATATATTCACATCTTTCTCTACCTAATGTTATTCCACCATACATTATTGCCTATGTGTTGGCCTTAATTGCTATTAACACAACTTTGAAACCAATACACACACATATGCACACACACACACATTTGTATGTATGTATATATATATGTATGTACGTAGGGTTATACGATTTACGTTTGAATAAATGTGTACGATGTTTTTTTCCTAAAGAGTAACGCGTCAAATTGTTTGAAATTCTGGTCCGGCACTTTCGTGTGTTTCGTTTCGTAGAAATACTTAACTATTTCTTTTTACATCCACCTCAACCAAAATCTAAATATCTCTATGATATATCCGACAAATAAATATATAAAACAAGAAATGGAGGAAACTATTCTTTTTCTTTCCCCTGTTGTAGTCTCGTTTTTGTGTCTTTAATGTTTATTTCATTTTGATAATAAACATTTCAACAATTTCAATATGAAATTGTTTTTGAATATATCAATTCGGATTTGATATTTGTATAAATATTTTTATCGGTTGATTGATTTGTTTAGATCGATATTTGATATTAAAGAAAATATGAAAATCAATAAGCGAGTTTTTCGCTTCTCGACTGGAAATATAATCTCGAAATGTTACTATGAACAATAACGCAATGAAATTGTTTATAAATGTATGTATGAGTGTGTATGTCTTTCTGTATGTATGTGTGTTAATATATATATATGTGTGTGTGTGTGTGAATATATATATGTATAAATGTATGTATACTTATGTATGTATACTTATGTAAGTATATATGCTTATGTATGTATATATATATATATATATATATATATATATATATATATGTATATATACTTATGTATGTATGTACATATATAGCTCGTGTTAAAGAAGAAAAACACAGGGATGATACAAATTATTAGAAAATGAACGTGTGAACATATCGAGCATTAGACCTTCATCGGGGAAGAGAAATTTCGAAAAATGAGAAGGGTGGAAGTTTGAAGGGAAAGGATTAAGAACAAATTATTTTCTACTACGTCTCCCATACATTTGAGCATGCTATAAGAGCGAAAGATTAAAACAGTTTTTTTTTTCAACTACGTCATATATTTGAACTGAGCTTTGAGAGCGAAGGATTAAGAAAAAAAATGTTCTTTTCACCTACGTTTCGCATGCATTTGAGCAAACTATACAAGCCCCTGCTTCATATTCCATCACAGTTCTTTTCAAATACATGGCCTTGTACGTTGTAAAATAAAAGTAAAATAGAAAAAATCGCAATCGATGTTATGAGCAATATTAAGAAAATAGATTTTCCAATTTGAGAAAACATTAGAGACAATTTGAGCGATGGTGTTCTTAACAATAGCTAACGGAAAGTAGTGGGGTTGTCGTGTAAGAATTAATACAAAATATGTAGGAGGAGGGGGGTAATATCAAATATTGTGTGAATATTACTGTAGTGATATAACATTACTTAATATTTTACTATGGAATGTGAATATATAATTACAGTTTCTCGTCACGCATGTAATTTGATCGGGACGGCAATATCTAATTTTAAAAAAGATATGATATACATACATATATATATATATATATATATATATATTTGTAAATATATATATAAAGTAGATGATCGAGGGAAGAAGGAATAGATGACGAAGAAGAAGGAGAAGAAGAAGAATATAGCAATAATGTAGTAACCACTGGTAAAAGTAAGTGTCATTTTCTAAGTGACGGCAGAGTAAACAGGAGAGATATACACCGTACTGCTAGAAGACTGCTGCAGCCTATTATATTTCCATTTTTCTATTATTTTTGCTTGTTCTGGAACAATTTTTAGACAAACATTTTCTCAGCTTTCTTGGTTGTTGCCTTTGGGAGTTTCCAGCTAGACGTGTTTGTCCACTAAACAAAACTGCAAACTAGTACTCATCTTTTTCCTTCTCCTTCTTCGTGTTTTTCTCCTCCCCTAGGATATTGTCAACTTGCTAGTGTCTGCAATATCCCGATAAAAAGGAAAGAGAAATTAAAAAAAAGAAAATACAAGAAAAACAGTTGTAGAACAAACAAAACCGAGACAAATAAAATGTCAAAGCCTCTGGCTTCTAACCAGAGGATTTCTGCTTGTCTTCGCACTCTCTCTTATGTCATCACAAGGGAGACCATATATGACAGCCTGAACAACAAAACTTGTTTAAATTCTAATCGTAATCTGCCTTGG
>OZ024749.1:55117569-55130069 GCA_964016885.1 Eledone cirrhosa | reverse complement strand
TACATCCACAAGAGAAGTAGATAAGTCTAAGTTAAATATCTATTGACACTACCTTATTAAATTTGTAGGCGAAAGAAAATACTATTCTCTCAGTCTTATTTCAGAAAGGAACATATATAAATTTTCTTAGAAATAACGTCTTCTTAGATTCTACGGCCATGAAATTCTGAGAGGATTTTTTTTCTTTCTCCTTCTATTTGTCAAAACTTTTTTTCTTGTTAATAGAAAATCGATTGTTGTTTGCAGTAGAAATTATGGTGAGACGAGTATTCCATACAAAGTTGTATCTTGTTTACCGAACAAATTAGGATTTAATTAGTGGAATATAAAAATATACTCCCTCTCCCTCATCTCTTTACTTCTCCCTATTTCTTCTATTTTTTCTCGTTTCTCTCTTGCTATTGTTACTTTCTTTCTTTATATTGTCGTCCATTCTTCCTCTTTTTTTCTTTTTTTTCCTCTCTCATCATCGCTCTTTTTATTTCATTCTTCTTGCTTTGCGCCTTTTGTCGTCTTTTTCTTTGTATTTTCACCTCTTTTTCTTTCTTGTTCCCCTTCCCCTCTCTTGTTACTCTTTCTTCTGCCGCTTTCTTCTTTCTTTTTTATTTTATCATTTCTTTATCTCTTTCCCACCTTTTTTTTCTCTGTCTTGCTCCTCATGAGTTTTTTTTTTAATCCTAAATACAAATTATGTCCGAACGAGTGTTCCATACTAAAGTCTTATGTTTACAATACTTGTGACGTAGAGAGACAGATAGATAGATAGAGAGAGAGAGAGAGAGAGAGTGTGTGTGTGTGTGAGTGTTTCACAAAAACTCCAATATTCTTTACACATCAATGTTACATTATGACTAAGTGGGTCTTCCATTAAACAAAGAGAAGAAGCAAAAAAAAAACCTAATGAAGAGAATACTTGAATCTGTTTACATAGTATCGGAATGAATAATGAATAGAAATATCGTTTATTGATTGGAGTAGATTGAATATATCATGAATTAGAGAGGGAAGACCCGTGTACAGAGAGTGGGGGATCCCCTTTAAACTAAGATTTCGATCCTATCGTAACTTCTAGTTGTAGCCCCTTGTATCTGACTTCACTGCTGACCTGCTTGGGAATGGCCTCAACGGGACTGGCTTTTCATCTCCTTTTTTATTAATATATATATATATATATATATATATATATATGTATATAAAACCAAAGATTAATATGGTTCATTGATTACTCAATGAATATAGTTTTACAATAGATTAAAACCACTCTACAAGAAAAGTTTTCTAGAGTTATTAATGTTATTCAAAATATTAATAAATGAAGACATTCACATAATCAAAATATATATTTTATTATATATATTTCGAAGGTACTGTGCTGTTTTTTTCAGTACGTCCTCGTCAGACATAATACATGAATTGATGTATGACATACCTCTACGGTCTTTATGGTTCAATTCCAGTATTGGCAGTCATCTGCCAATACTGGAATTGAACCATCAAGACCGTAGAGGTATGTCATACATATATATATATATATATATATATATATAAGAAAATGAGTTTTTTTTATATGAAAAAAAAACGAGTGAGAGTATAAGGAAAGAAGATGAAATCGAAAATGCAACTGGAGTCTTTTTAAGAATATTTATTTGTTTCCTTTACCGGTTTCACAGTTCTTATGCTTTTCGAAAGTAGAATTGAGATGGAGGTTTTGTGGTTTTTCTCGCATATATATCTATAGTGAGGGTGTTTGTTTGGGGAGGTAGGCTCTGTGTGGGTGTTGCATGAGTTCATATAAATAAAAGCGACATCTCTTTAAAATCACGTTTAAATAGAAGAAAAAAGCAAGCATTGGGTAATGTGGTTTTGGTTGTACGTTTCCTGAAACTAAAGAAGAGAAGTCCGTTAGTGCTCCACAAATACTCAATCTAAACATACTCCGCAAACACCCTAAACCGACCAACAACCTGTACACATGACTCATGCCAAACCAAACCAAACCATACCCACCCTCCAAATCAGTTCAATGTTAAGGTTCAGTAGTAGTCTTCAGAACAAATACTTACAGAAGGGGCCGAGAAGAACACTAATACTGAGTGAAATGTACAATAATAAACTGATGAAATATGGATACAGACCTTCATTATAAGGTCTATGTCACTTTTATAATACTATAATTACCAGGTCTTGCAGCCAGACCTTCACGTAATTTGGTGTGAATCTGACCAAAACTAAACGAAAGGCGATGCATGTTTTATGTAATGAAATGTATTCCTAGCAGACACGCCTGGAATAATATAACAAATTGGGGGATCTTTTAATGCTTTTCCATATTGGTGTAAATCATTGTCCATGTTTAGTAGAAATATTGGATTGTAAGGGTCCACTTGCTTTTGTAATTTACTAACAATACATCCAGTTTAATCCCAGCTTCTATGGTTGAACATTCATGAGTTCAACAATAGGTTGCCGGATTTATCGAACAAAACTAAGATATCTGGAATACATGAAACTATATTTAGAGCCGGTCGTTAATACTTTCCGACCTGCCACTCAATGCAGTCGCCCAGAACTTCCGTTAGACTCATTCACTTGCTTCTCGCAACACGAGATCTTTGTTGCCGTACGTCGAAGTAAACCATTGAGGTGATTTTAATGTCCATCAGAAATCATTGAGGTGGTTCTAATGTACGCCATTTTATCACAAAATGATTTCAATGTCACGCCGTTATCATTGGAATACAGTCTTCAATATTCTGGAAATATTCTTGTGCTGTTGTCAAAATTTACATTCTAACTGTGTCGCTAATTACCAAATCTACATCCACATCGGTAACTCCTATACACTACTCTAGTTTATTTATCGTTAAGTACCTAACCAACCTAACTAATATCTAATACTGGTCACCGCCCACGCTAATCACCCCTAAATTGATTTTCTAATATATTCGCTGTTATCTTTTCTGTGCAGAACAACAATTCAACATTTTAGAAGTCGTCTGCTTCAATCTGAGTCTCGGAAATTGAAAATGTAAATCTCCAACACGCGATCTGCACTGAACACCTTTATTTATATCAACTAACGTAGCAATTTCTTGTATAACAGATGTACCACTTTAAGCCAAATCTGACGTTAGTTTGTTTGTCTAGGCCAAGAGTGGTTAACGTTTTTGCATCTGCAAGTGGGGTATCGTAGTAATAAGTATATAATTACAATAAAGGTTCATAGACTCAGTTAGATTGTTTAAGGTCGCCAGAAGTGAAACAGAAAATAATACCACATTCCAGCCTGGTTAAATATTTCACCATTATCATAAGTTTTTGTTCACTCTCTCTCTTTCTCCTTCCACCCCTCTCTCTCTCTCTCTCTCCCTCTCTCTTCTTCCACCCCTCTCTCTCTCTCTCTGTCTTTCTTCCACGCTGTGTAATCCAACGTATCTCCTTGCACCTCTCGTCCACTCTCACTACCATTCTCATTCTCGTTCTCGAACTCTCTCATTCGCGTAATCTATAATGATTGCCGAAGCAGAATAATAAAAAAAAACAAGAAAAGAAAAGAAAACGGCGACAATGTAAGGTTGAGAGGGAATACAAATTATGTGAATAAATCAACAAATTTAAGAAGTAAAAACACAGCCATCAATTATACGGTAACAAGAAGCACGTGGATACATAAGAGATGAAATCTGTATGAAAAGAGAAACCCAAGAGAGCGAGATAGACTGAATAAAATGAAGAATTTGAGGATATTGAAGTGGATGTGAGGCGTAGCGAGGTGTGGGGGTGGAGAGACGCCGTAGGTTTCGGAGCGAGTGAAGAGAATAAACCAACCAACCAACCAGCCAGCTAGTCAGTCAGCCAATCAGCCAGCTAGCCAAGCAGCACGTGACACAAAACTCATATAATAGCTAAAGCCTTGTTGTTCGTTGTATCTTTCTTGTATTGATTCCTATAATTTCTCCATATCCACCTCCCACCCCCCACTAACCTTAACATTCTCTACCAAATTAGGGGGCTAGAGGGGAGAGCTGTCGTTGGTGCTGGTGTTGGTGGAGGTGACAGGGAGAGTTAGCTCTATTCATGTTTTCAGGAATTGTATATTTATTAAGGATTCATCTCATGTTATTTACATTTCCGCTTTTCCCCCAGTACGCTTCTCTTAGCATCGGAATGTGAATATTCTGCCATAAGAATTATAGAATATAACATCGACCGATCGACCAGCCGTCCGGCCGACTGACAAAACTACCAACCAAAAGAACCAATAGACAGACAGACAGACCAATCTCAAATTCTAATTAATAGTCATGTCTAACTTATACATTTAGAAAATGTTCTTTAGAATAAAAATCGTAGACTTAAAATCAAAACTAAACGTACGTGTGCAATGCCATCATAAATATATTCCAGCTTGCTGACGAGCAAGTCATATCTGTCTGTCTGTCTGTCTGTCTGTCTGTCTGTCTGTTTATCTGTCTGTCTGTTTATCTATGGATCTGTGCGTACGTGTTCTTTTCTGGTGTATATTTATTCGTATCTGTGTCCTAGTTTTATCAGTTAAAAATTATAGATTCAATAATTTAAATTTAATCCGCTACACATACATGTTCACTGGCAAAAACATTGCATTATATTTACCTAGATATATAGACAGATAAATAGATAGATAGATAGATA
The DNA here is from genome assembly GCA_964016885.1 of Eledone cirrhosa. NCBI lineage: Eukaryota > Metazoa > Mollusca > Cephalopoda > Octopoda > Eledonidae > Eledone > Eledone cirrhosa. Next base: position 55,125,395 of record OZ024749.1, on the reverse strand, counting down.
GATAGATAGATAGGTAGATATGTAGATATGTAGATATGTAGATAGGCAGATCGATCAATCGATAGGAAAGTAGGTGGATATATATATATATATGTATGTACAGAGATAGAGATAATTTAGATAGATGGGAAAATGTAAAGTTCGAAAAAATGTCATCATTATAACCATCACCATCATCGATAGAAAATGTAGTTATATCCGAACTAGGCATGATAATTTCCCTATACTGGAATAATAGTTAAAATTGCATCATGGATAACACAATATATAAATCATAAAAACATTTCCTTTCTGCATCATCGCTATCTTCTAAACACTATTCAGGAAGGCTTTATAGAATTCAAAGCATGTTCACAGCTTATGGGAGTTCTCTTCATTTTTCTATACGTCATATCCAGTGATACATGCTCGCTTGCATTATACGATAACCTCTAGATAAATCTAAAAATATAAAGTTTCTGTAAGGCTTTTAAGCAAGCTTTTGTCAGAATAACGAGAAATTCCTTCCATACACACACACACACATACACACACAAATATATATATATATATACATTCATATAAACACACACACACACACACACACACACACACACACACACACACACACACACACACACACACACACACACACACACACACACACACACACACACACACACACACACACACACACACACACACACACACACACACACACACACACACACACACACACACACACACACACATACATATGTTATTTTAAGTGTCTTTGTTTAGGTTCACTTGAATCTTCTGCTACACTACATCTTAATTATATACGTGACCTTGGATCGATAGGCAGTGAATTTGAACAGCTATCGTATAATTTACTCTACTAAGTAATGTAAAGTAATTCATATCACTCTCCTTTATCGAACCATATTTTACCGCCATTGATCAAATAATCACTTGAAAGACTCGCAGTGCTTGACCTTAAACGTCATTTTCCTTTCTGTTCAATAGTCGTGAATTTAGATTATAAAAATAAATGCTGTCCTTAAAAAAATACTGGCTATTTAAATTCATGATATAGATTTACTTTATAATTAGAAAAGAAAATTCAAATACTGTTCATTTGAGCTTCTACGCTCTCTCGCTCTCTCTTTAAGTGGAAAGATATTAGAGTTTGTGTAAATATATTAAACACACGATTTATAATTTGTTCAGATTGATCTTTGTATTTATTTATTTATCTATATATCTATTTATTTAATTATTTATATATTTATTTGCATTGTATAGTTTATGTCAATAAAAACATTGCTTGAAAGATTTATTTCCCTTAGTGAGAGGCAGTGATTTCACACTCCAATTTCACGTACGAACAACGAAAAGACGAAAGAGAATCCAGGCGCGAATTATTATATTTCTTTAAAAAAACAACAACTTATTATTATGTTAGATTTTAGATAAACACATTGATAACGGCAGTGTCTTTCGTACGTGGCATTAGTATTTTCTCTCAGACATACTCCAGATTCCTCGAAGGAAAAGCAAATATTTATCTTGTCTGATAGCTGTAACTCTTATAGTATTTTTACTGTAAGAAATGTGTGTCATGAAACGTAGTAGATTGGACGACGTTGGTCTGCTATCATAGAACATCGGTTGAAATTTCATGTGGTTTTAGTTTCAGAGATTTATGTTTTGAATACAAATCTCACCTAGATCAATGCTCCTCTTCGTCTCACTAGGATCGATAAAATAAAGTATACCTTTGATTTGATTATCTAGTGTAGCCAAACATATTGAAAGTGATAGGATGCGATTATAGAATTACATAGCTATTATTTCTAGCTTGAAGTGGCAACAGGTAGATGCTGCCTGGCTGGATCGGATACATTGGAACTACATATAACATAGAAATTTGGGAGATATTCATAACAATGTTAAATCCAATATTGAAAAGTCTGTGAAGAATATTGCCAAGCAATAATCACGTGCTGCTAGTTGTTCAACCACACGGCCACATTTTCACCCATATAACAATATCGTTACCCTAAGTTTCTTGCGTTTAGAGTACTAAGAATACTAATGATCCGACTAGGCTGAAATAGAAAGGTCTCATCTATATATATATATATATATTGTTATAGTTGGGGAGAGTCATATTGTTGTAATAATATTGCCAGAAATAATAACAGAACACACTCACTGTTTGGTTGGTTTTCGCTTCTGTATCTTTTATATCACCATAGTTAATTTATTTGGCAATCAACGTTTATCATTGATTGACCAAACTTGCAAAATATATATATATATATATATATATATAATAGTCATGGCTATTGAATCTTCTCCTTGCTTTAGAGTTTAAAATATTGAGATAAAGAAGTTATGACATTTAGGACCGTACTATCAGTGGTAAATCTCATGGAATCAGTTTCTAACTGAAGATAGAAATGGCGTCTTATATTTTAATTTGGCCAAGTTAGACAAGTGTCTTCAACCATTTATTGTAAACAGGAAAAGTATACGAATGTTGACATATGAAAACAACTGTGTTATAATGTCATACTAAAGCAGGAACCTTGGAAATACACCCATATGATCAAATTGGCCAAGTGTCTTCTCCCGTAGCTGGAAAACCATTTATTGTAAACAGAAAAATTATACTGATGTTGACATATCAAAACAAGTGAATTGTAATGTCATACCAAAATGAAAAATTTGGAGAAACACCCATTTAACTGCCAAGTTAAATTCGGCAGAGCATATAAAAGTAGGTTTAGCTTATAACATTAGCTTCCATCTATAAAAAGACAAAAACATTAAAATTCGGGAAACCATGATCAACTCACGCGAGGAAATGAAAAGCTAAACAAATATCACACACAACGGAATATATATATATATATATATATATATATATGCAGAATGGAGCACTCGACGAAGTACGCAGGTTGGTTTGTTTACTCCGGAGAAATGTAAAATAATTAAGACAAATATGTAAAATTTGGCTTCGTTTATTATAAATTAAAAATGACTGCTATATATATTTCGGTGACAGCCATCATTGGCTGTGACCTCTTCAGGCAGTCCAAATTGGTGTGGAAAAGAAAAACGAAGGCAAATTTTACATATTTGACTTAATTATTTTATATAATATATATATATATATATATATATATATATATATATATATATATATATAATAAAGATGTAGTTGATAGTGATGTTGGTGGTGGTGACAGTGGTGTGGTATTGCTATTTTATACGTAGGTCAGTTGTGAATATTATTTCAGTCATCATCATCTCCAATACGAACATAACCATCCTCACCACCGTTACAGTAGCTAACGTCATCGTGGGCTCAATACTTCCACTCCTCTACCCTCACCTCCTCCTGCCCCCTCTTCTCCTACTCCGCATCATCATCATCAATACGATCAGTCACCATCAACAACGCTACATTGCCCAATGTATCGTGGGCTACATATTCTCCCCTTCCCCTCCCCTTCCCCCTTCTCCATAAACATTCTCCCCCTTCACCTTTCCCTCTTCAGCCTCCTCCTCCTCATCATCATCACCATCATCACATTCACTAGCAACAATCCATCTATTTTCAACAGAATTAGCATTTACAACTGCATTGTCCAGAATTCTATTCAGCTCTGGTAGCGCAGCGAACATCAACATCAACAACAACAGTAATAACAACAACAACAAAAGCAACAAATTCGACAACAACAACAGCAACAGATACAACAATCACAACATCAACAATAAAAACAGTAATAACAAGAGTAATAACAATAACAGCAACAACACCAACAATAGCCACATCAACAACAACACCAACAATAGCTACATGAACAACAACAACAACAGCCATAGCAACAACAACAATAACAATAGACATTACAACAACAACAACAACTACAACAGCAAATAACATTAGCATTTGCAACTGCACATCAGTGTTGCATGTGTTTGCATTTTATTATAGAGTTCATATTATTGATAAAAGGAAAGCTGGTGGATTGTTGATACTTCACATGATGTTGTTATCCATGATGATGATGTTGATGATGATGGTGGTGAAGAATGCTGTTGCAAGCATATGTGCACCATAATGCAGTCAGCTAACATTACCCCATTGCTGAAGAGAAAAACTGCAGCAGTTACATGTGTAATTTGATGCATTATAGTCGATTGAAATTGCACAGTTATTTGTGAAGACCGATTTAGTTTTCTTTGTGGCCAGAATTCCTACTTTATGTCTTCCAAGGCTCTTCTATACTTGTTTTCCTGGTTGTTGTTGTTGTCGTTGTCGTTGTCGTTGTCGTTGGTATTGGTGGTTTTCTGGGTAGTCTTGTGGTTGTTAGTGTTATTGGTGGTGTTGTTGGTGTTGTTGCTGTTGTTGTTATTGGTGATATTGGTGGTGTTTTGGGTGTTGTTGATGGTCTTATTGGTAGTATTGTTGGGTGTTGTGGGTGGTATTGTGAGTGGTGTGTGTAGTGGTGATGTGGTTGTTGGAGGTGGTATTCTTGTTGTTAGTATAGGTGGTGTTGGTTGTGAAGGTGGTGTTGTGGGTGTTGGCACTAGTGGTGTTGGATGGGTTGCTGAATTTATGAATATTGTTGGCAATGGTGTTGCTGTTGATTTCAGAAATTTTGTGAGTTTTAGTGAGGGTTGTTTGTGATGTTGTTGGTGTTGTGGTTGGTGTTGGTTGTGAAGTTTTGTTGTTGCAAACACCACCAAAAATCGAAACAAAAATAACGTCTCTCTCTCTCTCTCTCTCTCTCTCTCTACACACACACAGACACACACACACATATATAGATAGATGTAATCAAGCTCTCCCTACTTTCCGTCACTGACATCGTCTCTCTCGCTTTCTCTCTCTTACATTCTCTTTCTCTCTCTCACTTTCCTCCCATAACTCTTGCCCCCCCCCCCCTTCTCTCTCTCTCATCCTCTCCCTCCGTCCGTCGCAGTATCCAGTGACGTCACAGTTATTGTGCTGTTCGTACCAGTTTGAGAATGTACAACTTTTCATATAGTTGAGTCTAACATTTCATTGCAAATGTTACATGAATTAACAATGAACCACTCATTACGGACGGATAAAAATTAGCAAATGTCAGTCGCCTTCCACTGGCATTTCTAACGTATAACAATCGTACCTGCCACCGCCCCCACCTTCACTACCACCGCCACCACCAACACTGTCCCCAGCACCCTCAGCACCGGCACCACCAACATCACCAGCACCACCACCATTCTCACCACCACCAACATCACTATCACCAGCACCACCACGACCTGCACTACCACTATTATCACCACCAAAACTAGCACATAAAGCCTCAAACCACCACCACTATTACCAACAACTACCACGACGACCACCACGACAACCATCATCAACAACATCAATACTGGAACTACTATCGCCACCACCAACAACACCACAACATTGCTTCTAACAGTACAATCCTCCACAAATATTACGATCACAACCACTGCACCTTCACTCTCCCCCTTCACTCTCCCATACCACAAAGACCAGCCCCACCCCGAACATATACCCAAACCACCATCACTCCACCACCACACCTATTACACTACAACTATTATATAATCAGCACAAGACTTTGGCAGCATCACTATAACCATTATCAAATTATGTCTCAACCGATTCCATCACTACCGCCATGCAAACAACTATCACCACCACCACCACCACCAACAACAACTATCACCACCACCACCACCACCAACAACAACTATCACCACCACCACCACCACCAACAACTACTATCACCACCACCACCAACAACAACAACAACTATCACCACCACCACCAACAACAACAACTATCACCACCACCACCACCAACAACAACAACTATCACCACCAACAACAACTATCACCACCACCACCACCAACAACAACTATCACCACCACCACCACCAACAATACGACACCACCACCAACACGACACTACCACCACCACCAACACGACACCAACACGACACCACCACCAACACCACACCACCACCAACACCACACCAACACCACACCACCACCAACACGACACCATCACCAACACCACACCACCACCAACACGACACCAACAACACGATACCACCACCACCAACACGACACCACACCACCACGACACCACACCAACACCACCAACACGACACGACACCACCACCACCACCAACATAGAACCACTCCAATACGAATTGATAATAAATAAATATTTGTACCTCACTACTTAATGGATTCGGTCTGAGAATTGTGTTAAGGGTCGTACACGTGTCTCTCTATAGACGAGAGCATGGGAAGGCAGATGTAAAACGCTAATATATATATATATATATATATATATATATATATATATATATATATACACACCCACTTACATGTATGTTACTTTAACGAGTTGAACATTCGGCTGATTGAAACTTGGAACGTTCAACATGAAATCTTAACTCTGTATACACGGTTCACACCTAATTATTCACTTTGTACAACATCTACCTTGCTTTTAATGTTCCATATGTGAACATAACTTTCGATTTTCCCCTCTCTGAATTAATACTTCTTTGTCCCATTTTAGAATCTACTCTGTATTATATACCTGAAAAGTGATAAAGCCCCTATTTTAATAGTCATTTAACTTAGATTTAAGGCCCTAATTTTAACATTTCGATATATTCGTTCCTAAATATATGATTTATATTAGAGGTGTTTTTCTTTCTTCTAAATCTTATCTAAACCTGTTGTAACTAAATATTTATAGCTTTCTCTATCTACTTGTTTTATGAGTTCCTTATCTCGTAATTGTATCCCATTAACTTTTACTATGATTCCTCTTTTCACCCAACTCCTAGATCATTTTCGGTTTATCTCCTTGCTCACTGACTGCCAATCAGATACATATCTAATGGATACCTGCCTAGCTAATTCACACATCAGTGATCTCTCGCCCTTGTGGATTTCTGTAAAAGCAATGATGTTACCCTTACACCTAGCAATGTATATTTCATCGTGTAACAAATTTGCTTGCTTTTATCAAATCGACAGTTTCATATCTACTTTGAAGTGGGTGTTGTTGTGGCCTTTATTGTCAGGCGATGATTCTATGGATTGTTTGCTATATATTTCTGCCTCTGTGTACATTTAAAACTAGACGGCGAATTGGGAGAATAGTTAGAACCTCCGATAGAATGCATTGTGGTATTCAATTCGTCTTTCTACTCTCAGTGTTCAAATCCTGCCGAGGTAAAATTTGCCTTTCATCCTTTAAAGGTCGCCGAATAAAAAGTACCAGTCTAGTACTGAAGTCGATTCTTCCTCAATATCTCTTTCTCACTTCCATTCTCTCTCTATCTCTATCCTTTTCTGGAGCGTGTGAATCATCGGGGCAAAAACACGGACCTCCTAGTACCATCGATCCTGTGGAATATTAATGATATTAAAACTAGAGAGCTCTAAACGTGTATTTTTCGAGGTTGAAACAATTGAAACCCATAATAGGACAAACCTGGATTTGAACTGAGAAGTCAGAGAGCGAGGGCAAACCCTCTCCGTCTCTCTAAACAATCAATAGAGAATTGAGATAATTTAAGCGTTCACTGCATAAGAGAAGCATGTTTTAAATTTAGAAACTTATTCTGCCGTTTGAGAGCTTCGAAACCGATTCACGTTCATCTATATATACATTCAGTGACTGCTATCCTTTAATTATCCTTATCACTTAAATCTCAAACTGTTATTTTACTTGAAAGGGATGTTTGAATAAGTTATTATATTCTGACAAAATAATAAAAAAATAAAGAAAAAAG
>OZ024749.1:55090069-55105069 GCA_964016885.1 Eledone cirrhosa | reverse complement strand
GGGATGGTGGTAACGATGGTGGTTTGTGGAATCGTTGTAGTGGTCGTTTTTGTGTTTTGATGGAGTGTATGTTTCTGGTAATTTTGTGGTTTGACGTCCATCTTTCTATATCGTGATGTTGGTTGTTTTTCATAGTTATAGGCTGAGTTATGGTGATTCCACTAAAGGAATAATAATAATAATATTAATGGTAATAATAATAATGGTGTCTTATAAAGGCACAATACCAGCAATTTTCATGGGAAAAGACGATTAAATCAATCCCAGTGCATTACTGGTACTTTATTTTATCGTAAGGATGAAAGGTAAAGTTAAACTCGGCGGGATTTGAACTCAGATCATAAAGGGCCGTAACTATGCTGGAAAGCATGGCGTCCGACCCTCTACCGATACTGCCAATCCACAAGAAGAAGGTGGAGTAGGTGTAGGAGGAGAAAGAAGAACAAGAACAACAACTAGAAGAAGAAAGATGACAAGGAACAAGAAAGCGACCAGGAAGAAAAATATAATATAGGAAGAGATAGGAGTAAAAGGAGTAGGTGGAGAATATATAAGACACTGCGCCATATTAGTGCCATAAGGGGAATGGGAGATGAGAATAGGAAGAAATCCATGGATGTTTTGTGTGGTTAGAGAAAAAGATAGATTGATAGATATATAGATACATAAAGGATGTAGAGGCACAGAGAGAGAGAGAGAGAGAGAGAGAGAGAGAGAGAGAGAGAGAGAGATTGTAAGTAATTAATCTGCGTTTGGATCATTGTAAAACCAGATGTGAGAAGACACAAGTTTAATGATAATTTGTTTTTGGCTAAAACTTCGCCAGAACATTGTATAAAGTTAACCCTTTTTCACCAATATCATGTGAGATAATTATTGTGTATATAGATATATAAATATATATATATATATATATATATATATACATGTTTGTATATCTGCTAGTACATGCGCATATAGAGAAATAATCTCACACGTGTGTATGTATACATACACACATATGTATATATATCATATACAAACATGCACACACACATATATATATAGTGAGAGAGAGAGTATGTGTTAGCGAGAGAGAGTGTGTAAGCAGAGGGTCTGTGTGTGTGTAAGAGAATGTGTTTGTGTGAGTGAGAGAGAGAGAGAGTATGTGTGAGAGTGTGTGTGTGGGGGAGAGAGTGTGTGTGAGTGAGAGAATGTTGGTACACAGAAATAATATGGAAAGTTTAGGATTGTAAGCATGTTAGTCAGAGAAATTGTGTCAGTTCATTATTTTGGGTGGAGATAACATATTTAGTTTCGTCTGACAGATGAGGTCAAAGAGATTCACATGAACAGGATTTATTAAACGAATTAAACTGATAGTGCTAACGGGTGTAATGCTTTACACCAATGGTGAGAAAACCCTCTGTCGTCTTCCAATATAAGATTGTTCATTGACGAAGTCTTAAATATTCTTCCACAGAGATATACTTGCGAAAGTTCTATGCAGTTGTGATTCACCTCTTGCAGTAAAGGTATACCCGTCCTTGGTTTAAAGGCTCAAGTGGTTGTGGTTTTGCCATAGAACCTTTTTTCAACAAGAAGAACTTCGATGAACGTTATATCAAGGACAACACCCACGCCCTTGTTAGATGGAAATAATGGTTTCTGATTAACTCACAGGGCCAACGATTTTGGAGTAGGGGGAACTCGATTACATCGATCCCAGTACGTTACTGGTACTTTATTTTATCGACTCTGTAAGGATAAAGGCAAAATTAATCTCAGCAAGATTTGAAATCAGAACTTTAAATGGACGTAATTATATGCTGCAAAGGTTGTTGCCCGCCGTTTTGTTAGATGGGTATAGTAATAATATTGTTATATGTATGAAGATTTGATGGAATTTTTGTTGTGGTAACACTGGTCTGAGGATCAGGCAGTCTGGGAGTCTGGTCGGGGCGGGGGGGTACCAGCCTAGATCACGAGCCAGCTGCTTGGCAAACATTTGGAAACGGGATCAAGCAATAAATAAATATCCTATGTAACATCACCACTTTGTTCTTATTGTATATATATATATAATCTTGGTATCCAACTGCTTGTGGTAGGGCCAATAATACACACACACATATATATACACACACACACACACACAAATACATAAATATATGTATGTATGTATATGTGTGTGTTAATGTGTGGTTTCCTAGCCATCTATGTGCGCATGTACTTTACGTTCGGTTAACAATAACTACAATCCATTTTAGTATGGGAAATTTTTCGCTTCAATTAGATGAATCCTGAGAGATGTGCGTGACATTCCTAGATACTTCTTTTGATTGTCCACTATAAAATACTAGAATGAAGATTCACAAATTCTCTTCGATTATTTTTATCATCATTTTGTCGTACAACTGAGTGCTGCATGAAGCCAGGTCAATAAAATGTCATTCTCTCGTTTAAAAGGTCACTATTTTATATCTTGTCAAAAGATACCCTGTTGTGTTCACTTAACACACATCGACCTGGTCGAACTAAAGTTAATTAGGAACAATATAAAGGTATAAGTTCGGCGTTATCAGCAGAATGGATAAATATATAATTGACAAGATTTTCGTTAGCTTCTATGTCTGATATTAAAGTCTTCCATTTGTCTGGAAACAACCAGCAGGAAATTATTCCAGATATTTGTAAATAGGTACCACGTCGTGTTATATATAGCAGCTTGCTGTGTTTAGCCTGACACTATTTAATTTACGAATACGCCATTAGTTTACTGGACTGTACTGTACTGTACTAGGGTTAAGATATTCATCTAATAAAAGAAAGGGACAGGATGTGTCTCTTCTCTTACATTCCCCTAAATCTCTGCATGGATTTGAATTATTTAATGGTACAGCGGACGAAGGATGTCAGCATCTACAATACTCTGGATTATTTCAGTATTTACTTTTATACTTTTATAGTTTTAGATTTTAAGTTTCGCCGCCTGTGTGAAGTATATTCTTATTGTATTCATGGCTAAGGTTTACATACCTCATGAGGAATACTATCAAAAGTCGTTGGTTGATCAATATATATCAAGCTCATATAATTCTTTCTATTTCTACACTGTTCAGGTATAGATTTGTTGAACTGTAATTGATCTTTAATACAACACTAGCCTTTGCATTACCACTCCTGTTAATCTAGTTGCATTTCCCCATTCTTTACCTCTGGCATTATTTCAAGCTATGAGGCTTTCTACGCTGTAGATAGATAGTTAAACAGCCTGTAGCTTCTATTTTGGGGGACTTGGTGGTCCTTATTTATGTTATAATCTTCTATATTATTATTAATGGTTTGCGAAAGGTGGTTGATTGGCAGTACCTGTAGAGCATCAGACAAAATGCATTGTGGTATTAAGTTATGTCCTTTTAAGTTCTGAGTACAAATACCGCCGGGTTTAGCTTTGTCCTTCATACTTACGGGGTCGATAATATAAAATATCAGTAACGCACTAGGGTCGATTTAATCGACTACCCCCTCCACAAAACGACATTGTTGGCCTTGTCCCTAAATCAGAAAGTATTATTAATGGTTTGAGAATGTTTTTTTTCCTTCAAAAAGAATTAGGTACATATTGGAAACCTTATACCAACTATTTCAAGGATAACATTTATGTTTAAGGTCAACAGAAAAGTTCAAGGTTAGCAGAATGATCTAACATCATATATACATTGTTATTGTTATTTTAGAATTAACCTATGTCTAACCTGATAGGTAATCTATCCGTATCTAACGAAAACTGATTCATTATCACTTCATTTGTGACATTTACAAACACAATCATGAAACACTCATTGCTTAATTGATATGACGTTTTTAGTTCAGTGGCTAGGTCAATGTAATTCTTTCAAAATCTTAACTCGTTTTAGTTCAACATTATAGTCATTTGGTATTGTGATGTCGTTAATTGCATTGCTTCTGTCATTTTTGTCATTTTAAATGATGTCAGCTTTATTATGTGTTAGCGGGTGGTCTGTGTGTTGGCTGCTGAAAGTTCTCTAGAATTTGCACATAATAACTTAGTATCTTTTAATAGTCTTATTTTTATTACATGTTTTTACTGCAATTTGGATTGCAACTTTGCAAGTCTTGTCTATGAAGACATTTTGTTTCTTTTCTTTTCGTTTCCTATCTTCTATTCTAATGATAGGAATCTAAGTAATATGTTTTGTAGTGTCTTGTAGTTCTACTTTTCAGTGTTGTAATTATTTAGAAGTCATAGAGATTTCGTTATGTATTTCTTCGCATCTTTCTTTTATATCTCTTCGCAAATAGGTATTATTATAAAGGCTATTTTTATATCCAGTTTTCAGATGCAGTTATCTTTATATGAAAACCTATATACTGGATAGATTCTACCTAAATATATTTGGGAGATAGATTATGCTCCGTTGAGACTGATTCTTCGATTAGGAGTCACTCGGCTATCATAACGGTTCTGTTCAATAATATTTCGTTGATTATTTTTTCATCTTCTTGTATGTGTGGTTTCGTATATCCGAAAGTATACATGTTTATATATCATGTTTTCTGCTGATATTTCATGTTTTTAGCGTGTGGCTGTTTGATTTGTTTGTTGTGCTCACGATGACTAGATCTCTCCTTGTGAAGGACACACCATCTCATGTTTCTCCCGTTCGAATTAGCTGGAAACGAGTACCTATGATATTTGGGGTTCACTCTGTGAAGGAGTGGCGTCCAATCTTATTCATTTAATACACTCGAAAAAGAACAAACTAGATATGCCCCGAGCCTCAGCCAACCCCTGAAGACATGAAAAAAAAAACTGATTTATATCGATAAAAGTAAGTGGATCGTCAAACACAATGAATTTCATTGATTCTTTGAAATGTCTGTATATTGTGTTCTGTGTTAGTACATGCTGTTGGTCGTTTCTAATGGCAAATCGCAGATCATAAATCCTCCAGTTTAATATTTGAATCCCGCATCTCTCATACACTTTTGAAATATTTCGTTATTGTTCAAGCAAGTACCCTTCTTGCTATCATTTCAACAGAATATTACAGCCCCTTTCATAGCTTTTAGCTGTTAATTTTCACCATTCTCCTCACAATTGTTTCTGTCATTCCAATCTATGTTTAATATTTGAGTCCAGTATTTCTCCTACACTTTTAAAATATTTCTGTATTGTTCAAGCAAGCACCTTTTTTGCCATCCTTTCAACAGCTTTTAACTGTTATTATTCACCATCCTCATCACAATTGCTTCTGTCATTTCAGTCTCTGATATTTCTTGGAATCTTTGAAAATCCTCTTAGCTCGTATTCTCTATCTATTTCTATTAATATTCTTCTACATTTACTGTCTATTCTAGCAGTTCCACAGTAGATAATTTATATCATTCCAGCCTCCCCATACTCATTGTAAATATATTTGACTTTCCTTGTCAGATTTTGTTTCATATATTCTAAATGTAATCATTATTTTATTTATATTTTCTTTTGTATAGTCTTGCTATTTCGTTTAGCGTCCAATTAAGAATATTGTAACTCTAACATATTGCAGGGACAGTCAGTACATGTAATCGTTATTGTTTGCATTAATTCTATTTTAATTACTACCTCAATGCCTGTAGAATATTCATTCCAAAACTTTTCTTTCATTTGTGTGCGTTGTACTCAGTATAGTTTATTGATTATTAAGTATAAGTGAGCACGAGTTTGATCGAGTTCTCTTATCAATATTTATTTATTTAGCATGCTATTAGTATTCTTAATTACGTCTCAAGGTTGCTTTCGTGCATTTTCTAATCTGAATTTCATAACATATTACTCTAGTAAACCTAGTCACTGCTTGTAGTTGAATAGTATTTCTAAATGTTTTTCATGTGATGTTTACAAAGTGAAGTTGTTCCTATATGTTGGTTAAAGGTTTTACTACCAAGCAGAAACAGAATGCAGAGAAAGAAAGGATGGGATGAAAGAAGAAAGAAAGAAAGAAAGAAAGAAAGAAAAAAAAGAGGATGGGAAGAAAAATAAATAGAGACATATTGGAATACTTCTCGTGTAATAGAGATGGAGTTAGCTTTCTTGATTCCCTCATTTTTCTGTATCTGTCGAGATTGTTTGCCATTTACTCATACGGGTTTAATGTTTATACGTATTGCTACTGATATTTACTCACAGCTAATGTTTCTAAGATTCGTGTGTAGGGAACACTTTCAAAAGCTTTCTCATAGTCGATCCATGCTTTATTCACAACCTTATTTCACATTTTACAATCTTTTGTTATGGCTTGAGTTATCAGCCATTGATTTCTACAGCCATGTGAAATTAGCAACACCCTTCTGCTTTTCTAGGTTGATTTGTTGCAGATGTTTATGTCTTATCAGGGGTTTTATTGCAGTTAAGGTTTTGTAGGTTATGTGTTTGTAAAATGTTCCGTTACGTTTATAACAGGGATTTAGAATGCTTCCCATTCAGAGAGCTAGTCGTTTGTTATCTCATACACTTCCTTCGATATTTCACTACTCTGCTGTGCTACCAGCTTATATGTGGATGTTATATATTTTAACTACAAGTTTCGGATCATAATAAATCCTAGTGATCTACAAGTTTATTATTTATGTTATATGTTTTAGCCTCTAGCGGTTCATGTTTGTTTGTTTTTCAACGATCACATCTCTTGCGATCATTTCACCTCCTCAGGTCTATTTTTTTTTCTTCTCTTGCTGTTATTACTACATTAATCTCTTTGTTATTTGTTTCATCTAATTTATATTTTGATAATAGTTCGGATTTGGGATTGAACAGTTTGTTTGTGTTGCAAGAAATTATGTGATTTTTTATAGCGACAGATCCTTTATCGTTAGACAGGCGGCTGGATAGAGCGCTGTACAGCCCCTTGTTCGTGAATTCCGAGATTTAGGAAGAAGGGGGAAAAATATTGGTTGTTCCTAGCAAATCTATTTTCTGCAATAATATGGATTGGAATTATCGGTAGAGAATCGGACAACCTGCTTCGCGACATAAAGTTACGTCCCTTTACGTGCTGAGTTCAAATCCCACCGAGGTTAGCTTTGCATTTCACCCTTACGGGGTCGATAAAATACAGTACCAGTAACGCACTGGGGTTGTTTAATCGACTTCTCCCCCCCCCCCCCCCCCCCCCCCCCAACAAATTGTTGGCCTGGTGCCTAAATCAGAAACCATTAATATTGTTATTTTTTTTTATTGAGGCATTAGCGGAGTTTGAATCCTTGGATTTGCATCTGCAGTATACGTGGATGAATAAGTCTTAATCCTGTGTAGGAACTAAGCAACATATAGTTGAAATGTACATGAGTGTGTGCGTCTGTCTGTGTCCGTGTGAATGTGTGTGTCTCTGTGTGTGTCTGTGTGTCTGTGTGTGTCTGTGTGCGTGTGAGTGTGTATGTGTGTGTGAATGTCATAGCTACTGGTATTGCAGGACGTATTTATGATATTGAATAACCCGTTGCAGGCTCTACTGATATATTTAAATATATCTCTATATGATCCATTCTGCTGAGCATCACAACTACATTCTTGACCGCTTTATTTATGATCAGTTAACAATATAATTTGTAAATTACATACAGATGTACTCTGTGTGTGTGTGTGTGTGTGTGTGTGTGTGTAATCAAAATACACAGCATGGGTTTGTATAGTCTACACAGAGAGACACAATTACACGCACACACACATTTAAATACATACGTACATATACATATAGATAGACATATACAGATATACAGATATATGTTTATATATATATATATATATATATATATATATATATAGAGAGAGAGAGAGAGAGAGAGAGAGAGAGAGAGAGAGAGAGAGATACATAGATATATAGATATAGATGCATGCCTAGATACGTAATTATACATATACATACAAAGATAGTTATATATATATATATATATATATATATATATATATATAAATATATATATATGCACGCAGTTGTATACGATAGTGTGTGCGTATACATACACACACACACACACACACACACACACATATATATATATATATGTGTGTGTGTGTGTCTCCGTGTGTGAATGGATTTATTTGATAATTGTATTTTCTCTTTTCTTTTAATATTCTGGATTGTTGGTTTACTTCAACTACAATGTACTTCGGAGGATTACATTTCTCCCATACTCCCCTTCGCGCTCCCAAACGACCCCCAGAGCCACCCCACCCCCATATATTTCTGTTGGCATAATAAGCATCAGTAGTATTCTTCAGTAAATCATGTGACAGTTTTCCTCAATTCTAGAACTTAATGCTAAACTACCCTTTGGGCCTCTTTAACTGTGGATGCTGCTATGAGAACATGGTCCAATAGATAAACTATAATTGATTATTGGATTATATCCAATAGTTCTTTCCTGCTGCTGGGACTCACACACAACGAGATGTAGTTGTGCGTATTGGAGTTAAGGGACTTGATAATCAGATATCTGTTCCACTGAATCTATGTCAACACAACTATCTTTTAAATTGCAAATGACATCTATCTTAGAGAAGATAGTAACTTTCTTCACATAATTTTACATCTAATATATCTATCTATTCATCTATCTCAATCTATTTCTCCCTTTCTCTCTCTCTCTCTCCTCTCCCTATATATATATATATATGTGTATATCTATACATATCGATTGATCGATATATCTCATTCCATATACATTTATCTCTGTATCGATCTAGGTATATGCCTGGCAATATACATATCTAAGAAGATAAATTGTAGTTATAGATATATACGCATACACAACCACACATATATACATCACCCTCGTTTGTGTATATGTCTGTATATATGTATATATCTATGTATGTAATGTATGCATGAGGTTGGGCTGAAAAATTCCTAGGCTGACTACGAAGGAGTGATGCTAGAGCTGTGAAATATTGCATGCATTATTATTAACTGCATTGTTTCCTTCCACGGACTATGTTGAAAAATAAACCTCACTTGGTCATTCCATGAGAGTATCTTGGTCAAACTATGAACTTTTTAGCCTATTAATTTTTCAGCCCATCTTCTGTGAGCGTGCATGTGAGTACTTGTATTTGTGTGTTTGTGTGTGAGTGTAGGAGTGTGTGTGTGTGTGTAGGAGTGTATGTGTGTGTGAGTGTGTGTTTGTGTGTGAGTGTATGAGTGTGTGTGAGTGTAGGTGTGTGTGTGTGCTTGGGTAGGAGTGTGTGTGTGTGAGTGTAGGAGTGTATCTGTGCGTGCGGCGAATATATCTGAGGCAAATGATATTATCATTTATTGTTGAAGTGAATCATAAACAAAAGGAAGATAGTTAAACAGTGTAACTACGTTTGGTTGGTGTTTCGCCGTCAAAACTAGAATAGAATTCAAAACAAAAACGATGAAAGGATGTCATTGAAAATGCTATGACAGATAAAATAGATTATTTCCCGTACTGAATATGATAAAGAGTGAAACTCTTCGTACAGCTGGGCCAAAACATCACGCGATTTACGTCAGATTACAAATAAAAGCTCCCTCGCTTAATTACATGATGTGTTTTAGTGTACACTATTCCACACGCGACTCGCCCACTGTTTCGGCGTTTCCGGTTGTGGTTGTGGTCGTGGCTGTGATGGTGGTGGTGGTAGTGGTCCTTGTGGTCGTGGCTGTGGTGGATGTGGTGGTGGATGTGGCGGTCCTTGAGGTTGTGGTGGTTGTGGTGATGGTCCTTGTGGTCGTGGTGGTGGTGGTGGTGGATGTGGTGGTGGATGTGGTGGTGGATGTGGTGGTGGTGGATGTGGTGGTGGTCCTTCAGATTGTGATTGAGGTTGTGGTGGTGTTGGTGGTGGTGATGGTCGTGAATGTAGCTGTGGTGGTGGTGGTCCTTGTGGGTGAGGTTGGGGTGGCGGTGGTGGATCTTGTGGTGGTTGTTGTGGTGGTGGTCGTGGTGGTGGTCGTAGCTGTGACTGCGGTGGTAGTGGCTGCTGTTGTGGTGGTGGTGGTCCTTGTGTTTGTGGTTGAGGTTGTGGTGGTGGTGTTGGTGATAGTTTTGGCAGCGGATGTGGATATGGAAATTGTTGTGATTGTGATGATGGCTACAGATATGGTTGTAGTTGTAGTTGGTGTAGGTGGTGGTTGTGTTTGTTGGTGGGGGGTGGGGAGATTCTAGACGAGGCGTTCGTGGTGGTGGTGGTGGTGGTGGTGGTGGTTGTGTTTGTTGATGTGGGGGTGGAAGGTTCTAGACGTGGTGGTGGTGGTGGATGTTATGATAATGTTTGTGTTTAGGTTGGGAGTTAGTTTTGTAGAAATAGAGAACAGACAACTAAAATATCTGAGAAACGGTGTCGAGTCGATCGGAATATTTACAAAAGGGATTATTGAAACTAATAAATGACATTTCTCTTATTCCGAACTATCGTTGTTGATGTTGTTGTTGATGTTGTTGTTGTTTGATATTATTATTTTATTTTGATGTAATTTTTCATGTTTGATATCTTTTTTATTAATTGTTATAAACAATATTTATAGGCGGTGTATTGGCAGTATCGGTAGAGGGTCGGACGCCATGCTTTGACGTAAAGAGTTACGGCCCTTTCCATTCTGAGTTCAAATCCCGCCGAGGTTAACTTTGCCTTTCATCCTGACGGGGGTCGATAAAATAAAGTACCAGTCACGCACTGGAGTCGATTTAATCGACTTTCCCCCTTCCCACAAATTACTGGCCTTGTGCCTATATAAGAAACAATTATTACCAACAGTAGTAGTAGTAGTAGTAACAGCAGCACCAATTGTAGTAGTTTTGGTTCTTTTTGTTGTTACATTTACTCAATCAATGATATTCTAATTCTTTCATTCCTTTCCCTATCAACTCCAACACCAACTCCATTGTTTTGTCATGTCAACTTCAACAAAAGTCAATGTCAATAATAATTTAAACACAGAGATACAGATTTTTATGACAAGACGACGGACCCCCCCCCCCCCCCCATGACCCATACCTAGATCCAGCTGAGGTCAAATTTAACATTCGTCATTCTAGGGTCATTAAAATAAAGTATGTACCAGTATTGTACTGGGGGAGGGTCTATATAATCTAATTTCTCATTCCCTACAAACCTGCTGGCCTTGTATCTAAATTAAAAATCAATATATGGAGGAAAAAGGGAAAAAATATCTTCCTACATGAAGGTACGAAAGAACGGAAAAATAATAAATTTGAATTGAGGCGCAAAGCCTAAAATTTGTAGGGAGGGTACAGTCGATTAAATCGACCCCAGTACGTTACTGCTACCTTAATTTTTAGACCCCGTAAGGATGAAAAGCAAAATAATATATTCTAATTTAGGCACAGGACCAACAATTTGTAGTGAGGACACAGTCAATTTTATATCAAACCCAGAACTTGCCTAGTACTTTATTTTATTAACCCTGGAAGGAAGAGTCAAGCCTGAGAAGGTTTTAAACATAATATGGCTGTCCTACACGTGTCTGTTTCTAGAAAGACATTGTATTACATTTCAAATATTATCTCGATGATCAATGACAAAGTTTTTTTAATGTCTTTGTTTCTTTTTGTTGACATTGTCCCCCCTCGTTAGTGTCACTCTATTTTAGACTTTGGTTTGTTTTGTTCCCTTTAAGAATGTGTGGATAAAATAGAGATCTGGATAAGGGGGGAGGGGGAGATTATGATGATGATGGCACCGTATACAATGATGATGATGGCACCGTATACCATGATGATGATAACGATGGTGATAAAGAGGATAAGCTGATGATGATATTGATGATGATCATGATGATGATGATGATGGTGATAAAGAGGTTGATGATGATGTTAGCGATGATGGTAAAGAGGATTATGATGATGAGGAGGGTGAAAATGATATTATTGATGATGATGATGATGATGATGATGATAACGATGGTGGTAAAGAGGATGATGAAGAAGATGATGATGGTATTGATGGTGATAATGATGATGATGATGACGATGATGGTAAAGAAGATGATGAAGATGATGATGATGATGATGATGATGGTATTGATGGTGATGATGATGATGACGATGATGATGGTAAAGAGCATAATGATGATGATAAGAGAGGAGGATATTGATGATAACGATGATGATGATATTGATGGTGATGATGATGATGATTCAATGTTGACAATGAGGATGATGAAGGGACAGACAATAATGGCATTGATGATGTTTAAAATAATAGTGATTGATGACAAAGATGGCGACTACGATGGCTCTGGGTGATGCTGACGTAGCAGAAGACATTGTTATCTGTGAAAATGTCAGAGGTAAAAGTACATAACAAGAGGGTTTCCCGCCCACGTATTTCCACATTTAGGTCATGGCTGTCTATAGGAGTTATTTCAATACTATTTCTTTTACTGATAAAGAAATGTTCGTCTTTTTTTAATAGAAGTGAGCCCTAAAAATATAGATGCGCATATATATGTATGTGTATATATGTAAGTGAATGTATGTATATATATATGTAATATTCTAAGCGTTATATTAGATATATATATTATGTGCATCTTTGTCTATATATATATATATATATATATATATATATATATATATATATATATATATATATATATATATGAATTCATCAGGCATGCTTGTGCACCCATTGCTTATATATATATATATATATATATATATATATATATATAAAGCAATGGGGACACAAGCATACCTAATGAATTCATAATTTAAATTAATCTTCATTTGAGATAGAGAAGGAAGGCTAAAACCTATCGAAAATTGAAACAGAAGGAAGAGATAGTTGTCAAAAATAAAGAAGAAATATACTTGGAAGAACGCAAGCCGTGGTTATTGGCTGCTATTTTCGCATGTCGCGCAACCACGTAGATACTCCTGCAATTGTTTGTGTTAATAATTTCTTTGTTATGTGTGTGGGGAGGGGAAGATGTTGATATATTTATAAATAAATATGTATTCCATATTTGTGATGATTATAAAATTCTTGCTGCTGTTGTTTGCTATAATGTCATGTCTGCAATTTTCATTGTTTTAAAAATAATGTGAAATAATAGAATTTAATAATATTGTGTTTTTTTAAATACATATTATAGGATTTGAAAACAAAAATGGTGATTATATCATTGGAATCTGAAATAATTTGTAATTAAACAAAACATAACCATGAACTCTCTCACCTTGTCGAATATCATATATATATATATATAGTAATGAAATACACGCAGATATACCTAGGTATATATATATATATATATATATATATATATATATATATACGATTATATATTTTCTGAATAAATGATGTTATAGAAATATTTTGAATCTAGCTTGCAATAATGTGGCTGGTTGTGGTGGTAGAAAGGATGTTGGAGTTAGTAGTGGTGTAGTAGTGGGTTAGTAGTGGGTTAGTAGTGGTGTAGTAGTGGTGTAGTAGTGGGTTAGTAGTGGTGTAGTAGTGGTGTAGTAGTGGGTTAGTAGTGGTGTAGTAGTGGTGTAGTAGTGGGTTAGTAGTGGGTTAGTAGTGGTGTAGTAGTGGGTTAGTAGTGGTGTAGTTTTGGTGTAGTAGTGGTGTAGTAGTGGGTTAGTAGTGGTGTAGTTTTGGTGTTGGAAGTAAGGAGTGTTGTTGGTGGTCTAGGTGGTGTTCGTTGGTGGCAAAGTTATTGTACGTTTTCGGACATATTTAGGAAAACGAACCACCTGCTTAATGTCCGAGAGAGAGGTTCATCGTTTAACATTCCACAGCAATCTTTCGTTTAGGGCGTTGCCTGTTTCACTTCAAAATAACCGACATTTTGGGGGATCAGAGTATGACAGGAAACGAGGTATAAACGGGAGCAACTTTCCTCTAGAAATATCACCAACTTTTTAACATTAATAATAGTGACAGGAATTGTCATGCATAAACAACCCTACACATATACGCTCACACACACACACTGACATTTATATGTATGTTGAAGGGTCGGCTGACTAAGATACATTCATGGAATGACCAAATGAGGTTTATTTTCCAACATAGTCCCTAGAAAGAAACAATGCTGTTATTAATAAGAATATTTGAAATGAATGGATACAACAATTCACAGCGCTAGCACCACTCCTTCATAGTCATCCTACACTCAACATACACATGGTTGTTTATATAAAAATCTGTAATGGACGGTTTGTATCTGCAAGATGGCGTGTGTGTATCATTAATTTTAAATTAAGAAAGAAACTTTATTTCACGTTGCTCCTTCTGCCAGGGGTTTTGACCAGTAGATAGTATCAGCAATGGCAAGACCAATGGAAACATTGTTTCCTTTGGTCTGATTTGGACCTTGTCGATTGATTCGATCGATCTATATTCAATATTTTTTTATTTTTTTAAATTTAGTAGACTCTTATTTGAGGGACATTTAACTACCGCCTCCTACTGTGGCTCAATCAAATATTCGATACGTGATTTATACCACAGAAAGTTCTCAGTAAATGAGATATAATGGAAATCACATTGATGGTCGTCCTGAAAAGAAATAGATTTCAACAAATCAAGTGCGTTTCCATTTAGTTTTCCATTAGCTTGGCGTTGCTGTATGTGGAAACAATAGGTTTTCACAGATGATATAAGTTTTATAGTTTTTACACATGAAACACAGTCAGCATGTTTCAATAAATCTGATGACAATAACCATACGACGAGAAAGTTTTAAAATGTCTGTTGCATGGAATATGTCTGCAACGAAATACAATGTTTGATAACGTAGTATAGTTGACCACGAGCTAGACAATTGAAATTGATTTTAGATTAATTGAACAAACAAGTACCTATATGTGTGTAAACCTGTATGTGTGTATATGTTTTTGATCGCGTATGCGTTTATATGCTTTTAATGCTGCATTTGTGTAAGTTTGATGATGTGTATGAGTGTGTGAGAAGAAACACGTAAATTTCTAAATCAATCATTATCAGAAAATGTTGAAAGCTGT
>OZ024749.1:55075069-55080069 GCA_964016885.1 Eledone cirrhosa | reverse complement strand
CATTTTAGCTACCCAGCTAATCTTCGAATTCTGGTCATAGTTTTACATTATTAGTGATCTAAATAAAGGTATTTCAACCAGAATTCCAGAGTGTGTAAAATATTCGATCAGGCATGAACTTAAATATAAATCACTATTTCTATCAATTATTATATTATTTCATTTAACCAGTAACAAGGCAATTCAGAGATCATATTATTATTATTATTATCGTTATTATTATTATTTTCATCATGAGCGAAGTTTTAAATTGGAGCCCTGAGTTGTAGCATTCGACAATTCTACGACGCAACACAGCGACACCCTCGCCAGAATACATTAATGTTTAATAAGAAACATAGCATGTCGATTTTATCATGGAACTGTAGAGAGAATATTGGAATTCCTGTGGGTAACAATACTTTCCCCATTTGTTTCAATTTCATTTTCAATAATCTTATTCAATATACAATATTTATGTATAATATTATATTGTGTTACATATTTACGTACAACAACATTTAAATGTCAAAAATATCAGGTTGGTAATACATGGCGGTTTAGTGATGGTAACAGTAGGACGTTGGAATAGAATGTATAGCAATATTTAGACCAGTGCTTATAGATTCTGCATATATAATCCCACCGGAGAACACGTTGTTTTTATGCCTCCAGGGTCGATAAAACAAATACTAGACATGTAATGTTGATATTTTAAATGTAACATATCTGAAACCCCAACCTACATTTTTGGTCTGTTGCCACTATACAGCTACATAGCCATTGTATCAGAATATGCTTCGTATTCTTTCACAGGATGTCAAACTTTGCAAGTGATGTCTGTTAGTATGTAATAATATTAATATGTTAAGCGTAGTGGCTTAAACTGTGCCGAATGGAGCAATGTGAAATAAAGTTACTTGCTCTGGAATAAAACGTATAGCCGGGTATTAAACTCATGACCATACGATCATTTGTTTAATACCCCACTGTACGTTTATATATATATATATATATATATATATATATATATATATATATATATATATATATATATATATATATAAGGATTAAAATACTGGAGCGTGTTGGAGTTAAACACCCTCTTCGTATTATAGAAATGACAGTAAAAGGTATAGCTCAATGCAGTTAAACAGAGCCAAAAAATTAAGAGAGTAAAACAAAGAAGCCTTTAATACATCAAAAGTTTTTATTAGCCGACAATGTTTCGTCCTATTAAGGACTCATCAGGGCAATTAAAACAACAAGAAGTAATATCGGCAGATACAAGCCGGAAGCTCCGAAGAATATGGAGTGTACATACACTAAAGTCTTGAAAAATATATAATAAAAATAAAAATAATAAAAATATATAATAAGAATAACTAAGGATGTATATAACATTAAGAACCATATTACAAATATAGTCCAAAGCAACTAACCTAAAGCTAAACAAAGGTGGTTATATAGAGCAGGAATTATATATAACACAATGTAATATAATATTACATTGTGTTATATATATTCCTTTGTTGGACAAATTTCGGAATACCTGATGATGTCACCGTATTCATACTGAACCCGGTCATTGAAATGTTCATAGTATAATAAATATTTAAGGAATTACACAAGTCCAGCCTCCTGTCATTTTATAATATACATACATATATATATATATATATATATATATATATATATATATATATATATATACATACATACATATATATATATATATATATATATATATATATATACATACATATATATATATATATATACATACATATATATATATATATATACATACATATATATATATATATATACATACATATATATATATATATATATATATACATACATATATATATATACATATATATATATATATATACATATATATATATATATATATATACATACATATATATATATATATATACATACATATATATATATATATATATATACATATATATATATATACATACATATATATATATATATATATATATAGGTAGTAAAAATTAAAGTTTAAGCGAAGAATTACTGCTTTGGCCTTAATTTAATCTGTACTAATAATAAATATTTTCTCTACAGGTTTATATATTCTTATACATATATATATACAATCCTCAACGAGCCCTCTTTGGATTGGTATTTGTATTTATTATTACTATATTCAAATCCCGCCGAGGTTGACTTTGCCTTTCATCCTTACGGGGTCGATAAAATAAAGTACCAGTAATGTACTGGGTATTTTCTGGCATTGTGCCCAAAGTAGAAACAGTATATATTATAATAAAGTACCAGTAATGTACTGGGATAATTGCTGGCATTGTACCCAAAGTAGAAACAGTTATATATTATATTTGCGTCAGAGTCTGTGGTAGGGAAGGTGAGAATGTGTGAGAGGGTGTGTATATAGTTGACTATTTTCTATAAAGTTAAGTTACATGTATTGTTGTTCAGGTGTATTTATATATAGTGGTCTAACAGATAATATTGGCGGCTGGTAGCATCTAAATGGCCTCAAGTTAACTGATTTCATTATGTGTTTCTGGAGGTGTGATAGTTAAGTCAATTGGAAGAATATATCTTATCTCAAAATATGTAAATAATAATACTAAAACTACCAGCAACACTACAACTACAACTAACACTAACACTACTACTACTACTACTACTACTACTACTACTACTACTACTACTACTACTATTACTACTACCTCTACTACTAACAATACAACTACTGCACCTCCTCCAACTACTACTGTTGCTGTTGCTTGTAGTAGTACTATATTTGTATATTAGTTGCGTGCGTCAGTATATTTTGCAGAGAAGAGACAGCGAGCACCTGCTTTCCTCTCAGTAGAGGGGCTCCATTATAAGGAGTCAAACAGGTGTAATTGTTGTCAACACTTATATTTGTGTTTGCAGTGTGAATTAGGGCCGTGGGGGCTTCACTTGGTGGATATATGTCTGTCTGTCTGTGTCTATGTATGTATGAATGTATGTATTTTTGAGTGTGTATGTAAGTATGTATATATATATATATATATATATATGTACGAATGTATGTAAATATGTACGTTTGTATATATGTATGTATATATATATATGTGTGTGTACGCATGTATGTATGTACGTACGTATGAATGTACGCATGTATGTATGTACGTATGTATGAATGTATACACACACACACACACACACACACACACACACACACACACACACACACACACACACACACACACACACACACACACACACACACACATATATATATATATATATATATATATATATAACGTGTGTGTCTGTGTATGTATGTATATTTGTGTTTGCAGTGGGAATTGGTGCCGTTCGGGTTTCATATGGTGGATATATATATTATATATCTCTATGTGTGTGTATATATATATATATATATATATATATATATGTTTGTTTGTATATGTGTTTGTATGTATATATATATATGTGTTTATTATACATGTATGTTTGTGTATATGTATGTATAAGTGTATGTCTATATGCTGTATACGCGAGTAGGTGTGTGAGTGTGTGTGTGTGTGTGCACGTATGTGATGGGGGAACTAATTTGCGCATGTGTGTGTCAATGTCTGTGAAGAGAAATGAATGCGTGTGTCTGCTTGTGATTATGTGTACGGATATGCGGATATTTTGCGGGTATAAATGAACACATATCTACGAATCTATATGTTTGCGTAAGTTTACATCTATGTGAAATATTATATGCGAAAGTGAGGTTGTTTATCTAATGCGACTGCCTAGGTGTGTGCATACGTGTGTGTGAGTAAGTGTATACGGAAAAGAGCCTGTTGTCTGTGTGTGCTTTTGTAAGTATATATGTGTGTGCTTGTATTTTTTTACTAAGTCTGCGGTTTCGTATATTAGCACTAAATGAATTTAGTTGCTTGTAAACAACTTTGGTAATAATAAATGTGTATGTTATTGTCAACGAAGCTTTACCAACCATACTAAGATAGGATCCGTTGAACTATATTAATATTTACTGCAAAACAAGTACAGAAATTGTTTTGCTCAGCTATTAATGTTCATGTCTTGCTGATTCATTCCGTGGCTCTAAAAAAAGTGGTTAGTGCAATTTCTTTTAATAAACATTAAAAATGCAAGTGATCATCGATATAAGGGAAATATATTTCATATAATTGGGAAGACGTTATTGTGTAGCGTGCAAGTTATTCGATAGGGAGTTCTCAATAGTTTACAGTTACGGGGAAAATATGTTTTTCTATCGTCGGCAAATAAGAAACTGAAAACATCAACTAGCGTGTAGCCCCCCCCCCCCCCCCCCCCCGCCTCCAAGTTAAACCCTGGATAAATATACATATATATATATATATATATATATATGTGTGTGTGTGTGTGTGTGTGTGTGTGTGTGTGTATGTGTGTGCGTCGCGTACATATAGATGTATGAAGATATATATATGTGTGTTTGCGTGTGATTGTGTATGTGTGTAATATAGACACATTGCCTCTCTGCCAATCTGCCTGGTTTCTGTCAAACAGAATGTCAAGCAAACAGACACACACACACACGTACACACGCACACACAAAAACACACACACACACATATATATATATATATTTACAGAGATTGAGAGAGATAGAGAGATAGAGAGAGAGTGGAATGGAGTCCCTTCGTGTTCAGGGCTAGCCCTTTGAATTAGAGGTAAACTCCAGCTAACGATCTTTCAAACAGTTTCCATCTGGGCAAATTCACTAAAAAAGCACAGGAACAATTTAGCAATGGTAAATGATAGTTGTCGAATATGACAGATAGTGAGATTGAACCTGAGACATAATGATTGCAAAGCTAGGGCCTTAACCATTTGGCTATTCTACGTCCACAACACCAACAAAATAAAAACAACAACAACATCAATATCAACATCAACAACACTAATAACACTAGCAACAACAACAACGACGACAATAACAACAGCAACAACTCATCAAGTAC
>OZ024749.1:55067569-55070069 GCA_964016885.1 Eledone cirrhosa | reverse complement strand
CTTAATTTACAGATTATACATTTCTTATCTATACAGGGAGGTCTTTGAAAAGTGTATGTCTTGCTAATAAGTGTTTTTATGGTGGTACCTGGTCTTTCTACTATCTTAATATTGAGTTTATGTTTATCTAGGGCCCTTCTAAATGTGTAAGCTAATTCACCTCTAGGGGTTGTTTCGATGAACATTACACTCTGGTATTTATTGCTATCATACCATGAGTTTATTCTATTGGCCTTGTTCCTAGTTCTTTCTATTCTATTCCAAAATTTGCTCCTATACAATATATATTATATATATATATGTATATATATATAATATATGTATATATATATAATATATGTATACATTATACATATATATATATATACATATACACACATATATATATATATAATATATATATATATACGCAGATAAATATATATACATATATACATATATATATACACAGATAAATATATATACATATACATATATATATATATATATATATATATTACATATATATATATAAATATATCCAGGGAGTGTAACTTGGAGTTACTGTAGGGTCACCCGGGTGAGCACTCGATGTTAGGTTCACTTCAGTGTCGAGGTGTAGAGCTAGACAGAGTGTATTATATGAAATAAAATAACAAGGACGGTTGGTTACTCCTTCATTACTTTTATTGGTTGGTGACGCGCGTTTCGCCACTGATCAGCTCAAGGTTCGATCTGTATCGATCTATCCTGACTCTGTAATCCGCGGCTCGACAGACCCCTTACAATGTTAATGGGAAAAAAATATTTGTATATACTTATTTATTTAAAATCTCTCACATATGCATACACAAACATGTTTGTTGAAATGCATAACCACGGAAACATATATAATAGAAACGAATGCATAAGAGAATACATACGCTGTCGCCCATAGATGCGCTACCGATTTGTGTCCAAGAGAAAGAGAAGAGCCGATACAGTTTAGCATCAAACCCAATACTTCTTTTAATGATCCCATGCCAGTTGGCGTGCCCAGGGATCAGATCTGCACTATGGTGACAAAAAATGCGTAGACTTTGGTTTTATAATGGCATTACTGTGTTTGGCTCACGCATGTAGAAAAGAAGTCTCATGGCCACTCCCATGTGATTACATTCATCATGAAGGAGGGTATCTGTTTGATAATCATAGACACGAGCTTCCTGTAACAAGAGACATTACCTAAGAGAATAAATATTCATGTAGATTGATGTCCACGCATAATTTTCAAGATAAAAATTATTGCGACATCCATGGAAAGGTTTGGTTACTTTCATCCTGTACTAGCGACTGAAATATCATAAATGTTATCTATAATTTTAGTACAGCAGTAATCCAAGACTAGAAAATATCTATTTTATACGAATTACATCGAAAATAAATAAAACAGCTTGTTTATGAAGGTTACTTGCAACAGTGAAGGGGGATTATAAATAAGAGAGAACAAATCAATTTGATGTTATATAATTAAATAATAAATATTTATGCCAACAATATTACAAAATCAATATTACAATAATAATTTTAATGTCTTTATGGCTGCAGTTTTAAACTAGAAGCCTCGTTTTAGTTTAACTCCAAGTTATAAACTAATGTTGATTTTTGTAAACGTTTTCCGGCCTTGATCATTATATATTTTTATATATACAGGACTACAGTAAAAGAACGTTGACTTCAGTTTTTTTATGATGTGTAGAGTTTGAAATTATAGAGAGGCTTGGCTATTATTTCTAGCAGGTTGATTGTCCACTAAATGGTTCTCTCGTAGATGCGTTGAAATATATTCTAGATCGTGGTGTTGGGGCTGATCCTGGTGGTGGTGATGTTGGTAGTGGTGGGAGTGTTACTGTTGGTGTTGGTGGTGTTGTTGCTGTTGGTTGTGTGTGGTAGTGGTGGTGATAATAATGATTCGGTATTGGTAAGATATTTCCATTGGATCTCTTCCAATATATCACTGCTATTTACAATAACTTCTCCGGAGATATGGACAAATAAGAAAAGCTGATAGAAGTGATATGTGAATTCGGAAGCTGAAAATTTAGTAATTAAATTACTGTATTGAAAATTGGCCTTTATCATATTATCTTGACACCCATCGTAATTATTGATAGAAGTAAGCTTGGTATCTTAATGATGTTTTATATTTTAATGTATTTTGTTTTCAATTGTATGATCAATTGGCATAAAAAGCTAGCAAATAATTAGGGTAAAACACTATAACTGTTGTTGATTCTCCGTCTGTTTCGACGAGGTACATTTTGTTGTGCAACGTAATTTCTTGCATAAAAAAGGATAAAGAATTTAATTTTTAGTCAACCATATAAAGTAGCATTGGAAAGGACCGTAAATGCTATGAATGAGAGGAAAAGGAAGGAAAAGGCAAGGATTATTAGGCAAGGAAAGAAAGAAGGGGTAAGAGGAGAGGGTGACAGACTTGTATATATATATATATGTAAAAGGTAAACAGAAATAACAACAC
>OZ024749.1:55055069-55060069 GCA_964016885.1 Eledone cirrhosa | reverse complement strand
TGTTGAGTGCTTTATATCAGTTATAAAAATATTTTGCTTGTTGTATGCCAACAAATTAAATATAACCTCTACATATATATATATATATATATATATATATATATATATATATATATATATATATATGTATGTATATGTATACATATATATGTATATATATATATATATATATATATATATATAGGAAAAAGTATGACCCCGACGGCAGAGCTCAAGCCGTTTCGTCCAGAATTGCCGTCGAAACGGCATGAGCTCTGCCGTCGGGGTCATACTTTTTCTTATTCCCACTCTACTACCCTAAGTATTGAGTATGGTCCATATATATACGTATATATATATATATATATATATATATATATATATATATATATATATATATATATATATATATATATAAGAATTAAAATACTAGAGTGTGTTAGAGTGAAACACCCTCTTCATATTATAGAAATGACAGTATAAGATATAGCTCAATGTAATTAAACAGAGCCGAAGTTTTTGGCTTGTATTGGCCGATAGTGCTTCTTGTAGCTTTACTTGCCCTGATGAGTCCTTAATAGGACGAAAGATTGTTGGCTAATAAAGACTTTTGATGTATTGAAGGCTTCTTTGGTTTATTTTTTATAATTTTTTATAATATATATATATATATATATATATATATACGTATATATATGGACCATAACGCACCTGAGTACTCAATACTTAGGGTAGTAGAGTGGGAATAAGAAAAAGTATGATCCCGACGGCAGAGCTCATGCCGTTTCGACGGCTATTCTGGACGAAACGGCTTGAGCTCTGCCGTCGGGGTCATACTTTTTCCTATATATATATATATATACATATATATATATATATATATATATATATATATATATATATATATATATATAACTTCTGAATGTCGATGATATATATTTTTGAGATGTATGCTTTTTGTACTCGCACAATAACCCTTCCTACACATATACATACATACCTATATACATACACACATACATACATATATATATATACAGTATATATATATACTGTATATATATATATACGGTATATACAGTGGGTAAGATTGAAGATACTCATTCTATTACTTTACTATCAGTCTCATTATGATCTTATTCTTGCTGCAAGCCCTTTGATAATAAATCTGCTCGACCAAGGCTAATCTAGAGTCAACAACAGCATCAACAAACATATGAGATATTGGATTATTTTAAATCTATAAAAATTTCCTTCTTCGAACCAGAATTTAAGCTGTAACCTTTTTATAAAAAAATCCATATATTTTACTAAATATTCTCAATTTCTTATTAAGTATTTTTATCCAGACTTAAAACGTGCAATATTTAGTCATACGTTAAATTCCCAAGGAAACGTACATTAAAATATAATATAATATTCAGCGTTAATATATTATTTAATATTTCGGTTTTAATATATCATCTAAAGTGAAATACCAAACTATTTGTCTCCCTTTTTTGCTTAACTTTTAATAAATAATCCCCAAGTCAACTACAAGTTTGCTTTATAAAGGAATGAAGTCGTGTTAATATCTTCATGCATATAAATATAGTAAATATATTAACGATCTTGTTAGTCAATTCGAAAACAGTGGCATTTTTTATTTATTAGAAATTAAATAAAATGTAGGATTATTCTCTCACGTTCGTCTCCCGTTCATCCTGACTTTTTCCGATTCATCTTTTGACATTTTGAACCCCAACAGACAGATAGAAACTTTACAAAACAGAGAGAACGATTCTTCAATTGGAGAAATTAAAGCGATAATGTAAAGAGATGGGTGTGGTGGGGCACCTCAAAGCCAAATATCTCACAAAACTTTGTGTATAGTTGCATATTTAAGTTTCATATATACAATTCATATCTTTGTCTAGTTTATAGAAAACTGTTAGAAACTTGACAAAAAAGATATCTGCTACTAAAGCAATGTTCTACTAATAGATACGATATTACCATAGTAGATATTCATAGTCTGAAGAGAGAAGAATGAAATGAAATAAAAAAAAAAGGTAATAGCAATACTTGACTTCTTTGAAGATTTGTAGGTATGCATTAAGCATTAAGTACACTTCAGACAGCAATGCAGTAATATCGACCCATGCGGCGCTGCGTAAATGGTTTTAGATGTCGAGCAACAAGCTTGTACGCTTGATGGTCGAAACTATGGGTTGGCACTTCCTCTACTTCTCAGTCATAATAACATTAATGATTAGCCTTTGAAGACGAACATAAATTTTATTACCTTTTTTTTCTATGATAGTAATATTGGAAAACCTATCAAAGTATTGGGTACACTGATATATAATTGGGAATTTGGGGGCCATTTTATTATTATTATATTTGTTTTTCATATGTGTATACATGTTTGTTTTTTATCATATATTTATTATTTTGATGACACTTGAAATATTGCAAGGAGTATGAGAAATAATCATTTGAATATATAACCTGTTTGGAAAGTTTTAATATCTGTGAAAGGAAGTTAGCTATATCTTTAACTGATCTATATAAGTCAATGGATTAATAGCAGCCTATCATAAAATTTTGCGCACAATCTCACTAATATTACACTGAGATAAATATACACATACATATAATAATCACACACATATTATAATAACATACATACACAGTATTTCTACACGCAGATATACGTTCTTACTCGTTTACATAAATCACATACCATACACATATGAGTGTATCATAACAAATACATATAATTTATCAACTATGTAATAAAAAGGGTAGAATTAATACACATAAAAACACATAAACACACACACATACACAGACACATAGAGACATACATAGACACATACACATATATATGCTATTAGTTAGATCTACATATTAAAAGATAAATACATAGATAGGTGCTTATATATATATATATTTAGGTACTGAATAGCTATTCAGTGCTGATACAAATGATTCAGTATATATATATATATATATATATATATATATATATATATATATATATATATATATATATATGTGTGTGTGTGTGTGTGTGTGTGTGTGTGTGTGTGTGTGTGTGTGTGTGTGTACATATATACTTTTATCTGTATATATTTAATCAATATTTTTATATGTACACACATACGCACAAGCACATATACATGCACACAGACAGCCACATAACTACACACACACACACACGTATGTGTGTAGGCGAATACATTCATTTTCTAACAAGTATAACTTTATCGTACGCTCTCATCCTATTCTTAATTGACGAAGCATAAATTCTGAACTTAATATACAATACAGACGGAGAGTTTATAGTGTTATTTTGTTATCTCTATGTTATTCCACACTAAATTAATATAGCATTCAGATATCATAGCATTTATGACATATTTGAATAACGTATTTCAATTTATTAGATAGGAAACTCGTACTTCTTCGCTATCTTCTTGTCTAAACGTGTATGAGTTTCTATAATTAATTTTGGTTTTCATTATTTTTTTTTTTTTGTGAGGTGGGTGGGAATCGCAAAATTGAATCGTAGTGCATCTAAAGTACCCTTCCATCTCTTCGTAATAATGTTTTCTAATTTTGGCACAAGGCCGACAATCTGTTGATGAGTGGGGAGAGTCGATTAGAGTGACCACAGTACGTGACTTGTACTTTATTTTATCGACCCTAATGGAAGATAGGCGAAGTTGAACTCAGTGAGATTTGAACTCAGAACAAAGGGGGCTGCAACTAAATGCTGCAAAACCGTAGTACCAGACATATATATATATATATATATATATATATATATATATATATATATATATATATATATATATATATGCATAAGTACATGCATGAATACACACACACACACATATACAGATATATATGTGTGTGTATGTGTTTGTATGCATATAATCTCAGTAACTATACCTACGTAAGCAGATATCGGTGTACGCTTCTCTACACAAATAATTACTATCAATAATTTGCCACATGATCAAATATTTGCTATTGGCAACAGAGATAAACTCCATTTCTTTCTCTATACATATATAAAAAAAGAAACCTATGTTTAATTTGTCGTCTTTTCCCACAGTTAAAATATTACAAACTATTTGCGTCTCTACACAAAGTCTAAAAGTTTCTAAATTATAGTTAACCTTATGTATCTGAATACGTCTTCATAACACTTGCTATTATATATTCTAAAAGGTGTAATTCCCTCGACATTCAAGCTCTGACACATTCTTCAATAACAACAGCTGACCACTTAAGTCTGTTATATTGAAGTTTTACGAACGAATTTCTCATGCCTTCACTCAGTTATTGCTTAAACCATTGCTGGTTCTGATCGGTCACATATACAATAATATCTTAGTAGTCGCTGTCTTCCTATCTTATTCTAAACATAAACAATAACAGGTCTTCTTCAAGATGACAGATTAATATCAAAGGCAGATTTACTTACTTTGGAGTGGGGGTGAAGATTGAATTTTCAATATTTTAACATGTCTAAGGTTTACTCAAAAGTTTACTGGTTGGCTCATACAGATATATGTTTAAATGCATTCCAGCAATATCCACCCCTATATATATATATATATATATATATATATATGTATATAAAGTATTTCCGTAGGAAGGGTAAAGGAAAGGAGAGTGCTCTATTATACTACAGAGCTATTTAAACATGTTGTTTATTACATAAATACATACACACACACAGACACACATATATATATATATATATATATATATATATATATATATATATATATATAGGAAAAAGTAAGACCCCGACGGCAGAGTTCAAGCCGTTTCGACGGCTATTTCTCGAAACGGCTTGAGCTCTGCCGTCGGGGTCTTACTTTTTCCTATCTCTACACTCTACTACCCTAAGTATTGAGTACTCTCGTGCGTTTTGGTCCATCTGGTTCCTTACCACAATTCCTTTGTTATATATATATATATATATATATATATATATATATAATGTGTGTGTGTGTATGTAT
>OZ024749.1:55035069-55050069 GCA_964016885.1 Eledone cirrhosa | reverse complement strand
CTCTACTCTGCCTTATATATAATGACAACGTTCCATAATTATTTGCTAATAATTTGTATTGATAGCATATTCTCACGTGACATAAATATAGATGTTTTGAAGGAACGTAACGTGTTCTCTAGCTAATAAGCATTGTGGAATCTGAAGCACTGTCCTATTTCTACCCACTAATGTTCTACAGTTAGCATAACACGTTATAATTTTTCTAATTTATCATTTGAATGTGTAATCTAGAATATAACCATATTGTTTCAAACTTATTATATGATATTTTTCAATATGTAATAGTTATACACGTTGGGTGGAAAGATACGGCCTATTGAAAATGTCTTATAACGTTTGGTCAACAGTGACAAAATTAATGACCTCATATTCATGCACTGTCCGTGAGTGGGTTGGTGTTCAATCGATAGGACGTTCGCTGGGTCTTCGAGGTTTACATGGATGGGCTGCAAAAAGGCCTGACTTAAAGTCATGTAATCTTTTCCTGTGGGGTGACCGATAGAAGAATTTTATAGCTCAAAACCAAAACCTTTCATGGTTCCCGGATCAAGGAATGAAAAAAATCGATTTGAACTCAGAATGTAACGGCAGTAATTAAATATTTTAAGGTATTTTATCCGTTGCCTTTATTACTCTGCCCCTACCTCCACCACCATATTAATAAATAATAAATATGTAAATAGTCTTTATGGAGTGTTGGTATATAAAGCTTTTCGTTCTTGTTTTGGATTTTGTTTGTCTTCTCCTTATGTCAGTATTCTCTATATATCGTTGCTGGAAACCAATGCAGAAATGTTGGTCTCAAGTGTTAGCTTAACATACCATAGTGATAGAGACAAAGAAGTGAAGTGTTCTTTCTCCATTAATTTATATTCATAGACAAGTATTAGTGTTTTGATTTATCATGACTTTGAAAGGCAACTTTATGCACAAAGTTCTTCTGTAAATAATACCGAAAGCTGTGGCTGTTGAAATGTCCATAGCGACCGTCATTAGAATTAAATGATCGGGAAATGCCATATAAATCAAAGTCAACTGTTAAATGTCTACAATAATTGTTATATAAGAAGGTGCATTGACTTCAGATATTAGATACGCGGTCCTGGAGTTGATTCAATAGAATATAAAGTTTCAGCTTTTCAAAAGCTATCATTCTCCTTATGTATAAATATAATACGTCATTCTACACTAAATGCCATAGTAATTTGCTATTCCCCCGGCATCGTGCCTCTCCGACACAGTTTCAAATACACTGATAAAATAGCCTTATTATTACAAGAAACTGTTCGTTATAGGAAACGGCACAGTTGAATGAATAAGGCATCTTGCATAGGACTAGATTGGTGAGTCATTCCTTTAATATATAACATCATGCTCTTCATTCATGTCCATCTTATACACACCTCTAATCGTCTACTGCAGTCACTGTTAGATAATTCATCATTGATGAGGTTTAAAAAGACAGAAACAAGTTTGGAGACGTCACCATAATGCTAAATATCAGATTCACGCTCAGCTGCATTGAATGTATAATCAATTTGAATTAGGACATCAGTGGTTGATTTCCATCCTTTTTTAAATCTAGAAACATTGTCTTCTAGTATAATACTTTTGAGTTCAAAGGAGCAGTTTTATTTAAATATTATTCTTTGGTTTACTACACCAAATATAATAAAACACTCTTTGCTATTAGAATTCCATGCAATAGGAGTCACAGAGTAATGTTTCATAAGTATTATTTTGGATAACTACTACGATCGATTCAATCTTTTTTTTTCTCTATAAATTTGTTATAAACTTTCACATCTGTAACAGGTCAGTCTTGAGCCAGTGACATTTACCTTAGCATCGAATCAACGTGTCTTATAAGTGGAATGACTTCAATGAAAACTATAAGAGTTTCAGATTTAGTCACAAGGCCATAAATTTCGGGAGATGGGAAAGTCGATTAAATAGACCCCATTACGTTATTGGTACTTTAATTTATTCTGAAAGGATGAAAGGCAAAACTAACATCGGCGGGATTTGAAATCAGAACGTAAAGAGACGTAACTCTATGCCGTGAACCATATTTTCCGACGCTAAATGAATGCTACCAATCTACCACCCCTACCAACATTATAATGGACTCTACCTGTAATC
Organism: Eledone cirrhosa; assembly: GCA_964016885.1. Taxonomy (NCBI): domain Eukaryota; kingdom Metazoa; phylum Mollusca; class Cephalopoda; order Octopoda; family Eledonidae; genus Eledone; species Eledone cirrhosa. Next base: position 55,047,924 of record OZ024749.1, on the reverse strand, counting down.
CAACTAACCAACCATCTTGCTGATTCCGTTTAAGAGTTGTTTCGTGTTAGAGTATGAGTGTCTGTGGAATACTCTGCCACTTAAATATTAATTTCCCGAGCAAGTCATACTATTAATAGACAAACTGGAACACTAATCGTCGAAGAAGGTGTAGGTCCATCCTCATCCCCAAATAAGTCCTGATCGAAGTCATTCTAGTTATGAGTATTCAGTATCTGGTATTCGGTTATTGTATACCTACAGAATACATTACCCAATATGTGCTGATCTAAGAAGGTAAGATATGGTTCTAAAAGTTATACATAGGCAGGAAGAGGTGACGAGACACCCACCCATTTTAGTTCGATGTTCGTATTGTTGATAACACTGCTATATAACCAGAACAGTAACATAAATTTCACTACCTTTGTGCATTTTGTAATCATTTTAATGGGCCATTAACATATTTTTGAAGTAAGTAACGAAAGATAAAATCCAACGAAAGCGTGTAATCGGATAGGCTTTAGCCTAAACAAATTACCAACTTTGCCATTCACATTAAATTTGGCTTTCTTGACTTCAGTCATTTTATATCTTTAACTCTAACATTATTTAGATCTAAAAGCCAGCATTTGGTGACGTGTTTATGGGATATGTATATTGCATATATTTCAAACATTCATACGAAATATATACATTAAAAAAAAACTTAACAAAATCGTGCTTGCAAAACCCCTACATGTGTATGTGAAGGATGTGCGTGTGACTATGAATGTATACCTATAAAGTAACTTGAGTATATATATATATATATATATATATATTTTTTTTTTTCAAGTTACTTTATAGGTATACATTCAGAGAGAGGGTTTTGGAACTAGCTGTCGAAACGACAAGGGCTCAAACGTCGGACGCCGACTCTTTCTATATATCTTTTTAACTTTTATTTTGAAAGTAGGTTTATAATTATTAATTTTTCATTATATTTTTGTAGATGTTAGGCGGTCGAGTTGGAGGAATCATAGACGATGGTGATCATGGTCTGAAGTTCGATCCTGGTCGGGAGTAGTGTTCCCGGTAAACCCTTTTCAGTTTTTTTCTATGTGATGTAAAATAAAAACTGACAAAGATTAAAGGTACCTCTTGACCAGGATCGAACCTAAGGCCAGGATCTCCACCGCCTCTAGTACCTACCACTAGGCCACAGAGACAACAACGAAAATCTTATGAAAATTCATACTTATAAACCTACTTTCAAAATGTTCACTACAAAATCATGTGGTGTCTTTCATGTCTTTCTTAAAGTTATTGCTCCTACTGAAGGTCGACTTCTAACCACTTCATTACTTTGTATTCATGAATGTTGCTAAAACATATGTATGTACATTGTATATTTCTAAATTTAAGTAACAAATTTTTCTGCAATAAATTTTATTAAATGACTTTAAGTAGTTGCGTGTGCGGCCCTCGGACAACACATATGTGACCCATGCGACCCTTGGGGATCCTCAGTTTGACATGCCTGGTCTACATTTTATTGATCTCAGGCTATTCACATATAAAATTGACTCCAGCGGGATTCGAAATCACTATCTAAATAGCCAGACTAAATAAAGCAGGGCAATTTATTCAACGCTCTAAATTCTGCCAATTCACCGCCTTAAGGTTTAAACATGTTTATACGCGTCTGAAGTAAATTATGCCTTACACAGATTATAAGACAGAAGGAACATTTCATTCTTTGTGTGAGTGTATTTGTATGTGTGTACGTGTGTGTGTGTGTGTGGATCTCTGTATACTTATCCTATAACACTGTATATATATGCATGCAGGATTATTCTATTCGTAGATAATTCTCTATCATTCATTTTCTTAAAGTTAACTTTGCCTTTCATCCTTGCGGGGTCGATAAAATAAAGTACCAGTAATGCACTGGAATAATTGCTGGCCTTGTGCCAAAAGTAGAAACGATTATTACATCTCTCTCTCTCAACATAGACACATGCATAAATACATGCAGAAACATGTGTAAATATGTGTGTATTTGTATTTATAACGAACGTCGGATATATTCGGATATATTTGCATACGCACCTTATAGTGTGAATCTTCATATTGCTGTGTGTGCTTTAAGGAAAAAAAATGAGGGATTGTGTTTTGTAAGTTTGGCAAAAAAATGGAGATCTACGTAGGAGCTGTCATATTCAGTGACGTTTCAATATTTTACCTTGAATCTATAGATTCTCAGAAGACTCCAATTAGGATTCATTGAAGACTGGAGCTAAGAGTTAAGAGAGGTACTTACCTGTCTATTTGTATTCCACATAGAATCCTAGAGTGAGAGAGAAAGATGGAAATAGGGAGAAAGAGGAGAATAATGTATGAGAGAGAGAGAGAGAGAGAGAGTCTGTAATGGAAGAATTGAACAAGGAAGACAGTTTCAACGAAAACCATGCATAATATGAGAGATGGTGAAGAAGAGATGGAGAATCGAAAAAGAGGGAAAAATGGAAGTGTGTGTGTGTGTGTGTCAGATAGAATGGTATTATGTGGCGTAAAATGAGAGAAATATTAAGAGGAAAGATTGGTAGAGAGAATGAGAGTAAGACAGAAAGCTATATTGAGAGAGACACCAGGGAAAATGATGAGAAAGTATGTATTATATAAAGTGTGTGTGTGGGGGGGGGGGTTGTAATGTGGTTGTTGTTAGCGGATGGGCTGGAGGAGACATAAACAGGGACAGAACTAGGGGTGGTTGGACAAAAATGAAAGTGAAAGTTGCGTTCAATAATCCAATCCATTCTCTGTGAGAATTCGAACAATGAGCAAACTGCGGCATGCAGTCTGCCTGCTTATATGATTGACAAGTGCTGGCCTGATGGTCATATACAATTACTCAGACAAAACTATCGCGTCCAATAGCATTTAATCAGTCAATATTACTAACTATTCTTGCTGCTGCTGCCGAAATTGGGGCCAAAGTAAGTTCACTGCTGTATCTTCACTTTAATATATATATATTTTATTGTCTTCTTATTTTCAGGGCTTTTATTAGTTTGCTTTTGTAAAACATTTACTTTCTTTTCTTTTCTTTTCGTCATCACTGAATTCCTATATTTTTTCCCCTTTCAAACAGCAACAAGCGTCAAGCACAACTGTCTAAAATTATAATCAGCTCAACATGAACAATAGCTACAACAACAATATATCAACAACAGTAGCAATAACAACAACGAAACTAAAGCCAAGTATACGAACAATTGCAAACACAAAACCAACAAAACTTACAACAACAATGACAATAAATTCTATGGCAACAGCAGCTACATTACACATGCGACAATGCAATGACAGCCTCGCTTCATTTCTGTTGAATTTAATATTTAGACATGGCTTATATGTAAATATTCCATCATGTCAATAATAGTTTCTAATTTATGGACAAGGCCAGTAATTTGTTGGGAAGGGGGGGAAAAGTCGATTAAATCGACCTCAGTACTATACTGGTACTATATTTTACCGAACCACCAAGGAAGAAAGAGAAAGGGGACCTCAATGAAAGGTGAACTCAGAACAATATTGGTTTCTCATATAGGCACAAGGCCAAGAATATGGGGGAGGGGAAAGTTGATAAAATTTATCCCAGTGCATTACTGGTACATTATTTTATCGACAAAGTAGGGATGAAAGGCAAAACTAATCTCGGTAGTATTTGAACTCAGATCGCAAAAGGCCATAACTCTATGCCATAAAGCATGTTGTCCGACCCTCTACCGAATCTGCCAATCCACCACCCTTTTTAGGCAATATTTATTATAATAATGCTAGGTTTTACACCTTCTTCACTTATTTAACTTTACTTTATTTTCTAATCAATATATTTTATTCTATTTTATTTAAATTCCAAAATGGAGTATAAACTCTGGTGACGCCATATTTTCACATGATATAACAGCAATGTTATTAAAAGGATCCTTCCATAACAGCATCTGAAATAAGTGAATGTATTGATTATAAAAACGCCATTCAAAGAAAACGAAACGCTTTTGATTAAGTTTACTCGAAGTTCCAAAAACGAATCTTTATATTTATTAATTAGAATATTTGAAATATCTCTTTTTCGTTAGTATTCTCTCCACGTGTGGTATATTAATATTTATTAAAACCCCAAGCGAATAATTAAGTCACCCTAAAGGTTTTCTTTATGTAGACAGTATAATTAATATTGCCGTATTCGGCTGAAACAATAAAATAATCAATAAATGGATTGAAACATGGCTGGTTCAAATAACTTCTTCTTTGCAAACTTATACTTTAAAGGGAGGCAGTCTTCAAACAATCCTTCCATCAGGACCTATCGGAAACAACTGTCTCTCCAATTGATCCGGCTGGATCCCCAAGCGAGACCAGCCAAGCTCATGGATATTATCCAACCATCTTGCACTTAGTATTGGAGCTGTTGTCTCCCAATTCAGAGAAGTAGCAGCTCTACCTGGAGTTACTCTCTGATCTCCGAGCTACACACTCTATCCAGTAACGTTACTCCAAAGACCTTTCGGAGGAATCCCATTTCGGCCGCTTGTATTCGCGATCATATTCTTTCGGACGAAAATTCTCTCCTTACATAAAGATATTTTTTCCTTTAACAGTTTTAAATTCCGACTATTTGTGTAGATTTACCATCCGAACCAATATTAGTTGAATCGATTGAGATATTTTCGGCAATTCGTGCAGCTATTTCCAGGTACTTGTGCCTCTTGAAAAACCCCAAATCTGTTAAATAGAGTAAAACATTACGGGGTATTATGTACAGAGTTAAAGAACTGGAGAATTATGCTTCGCATAGTTTAGGTGTATTACTGAGAATCTATGGGAGATCTTTGGAGAAATATTCTGGACGGTGACGTCTAAATGAGGCTGCTGGACAACTGACTGTCCTTAACAGGCGATAAGTTAGGCCACTACTTAGATATCTTTAGAGGAAAAAAACAAACAAACTTATAGCTGCATTCCACAACCTGGGGCTAAAATTCAGGTTGGGCAATATTCTCACTCACGTAAATATTTTAGACATTGAGAGGCAGCATTAATATCACAGAACGCAGATTTTGATTGCAGCAGCTTTCAAAGGAATATGGGTACAAATCGAACGACATGAATAAATTGTATTTTGGAATAGCTAATATCTTTTTAAAGGTAGAATGACCCCCAGAGTACTGAAATATATGTCAAAACAAAACCGTAATACCGATGTCTTTAATATATGTTGTAGACATATATGTATTCAACGCATGAAAGTCACGCACACACACATATGTTTGAGGTCTTTGAATGTAGATGTCTGTGTGTTTAAATTCATGTTCATATATTTATACGTTGCGTGTTTTGTGACGAAGTTAGTTAAGGGAAACAAAAATTGAATTGCATGTGTGAAATCAATAGATACATGAGATATATATATATATATAGAGAGAGAGAGAGAGAGAGAGAGAGAATGAAAATAGAGAGAAAAACATGGGATAAAGAAGAAATAGAAAAGCACAGACAGATAGAGAGAGAGAAAAAGAAATATATTTTGAGTGAGAGTTGTGGGGAAACTTGTTCCAGACACATTAAAAGACACGTGAGCAGTATAGGGCTGCTACGGGTTTGCTATTAGCAACAAGGTAAGACGCTGGATTTCGCTAGTTAATCATATTACCATTTGTGCTGGGTTATAGCGTATCTTAATAGGATGACTTACCTTTGGAAGAGGGTGAGTTATAGAGCTGATTAAGTCAATGTTCAGTCGCTCCACTGGGAATTATTTACTCGGAATCTGCTCTATCTCAGCAAATTTCAATGTTTCAGCGGAAGAAGCAGACTCGAGAACTGAATATTAGTCTGCACACGCACATCTGAACACAAAGATACAATTATATTTATATGTACGTGTATATATATGTATATATATATATATGTGTATGTGTATGTGTGTGTGTGTGTGTGTGTATACGTATGCGGAAACACACATTTCTCGTATATGTTTATGTATGTATGTGTGTATATGTGTGTATTTACTGGTGTGTGTGTGTGTGTGCGTATTTACTGATATATGTTCATATATATATATAAACATGTATGGATATGTATGTGGGTATACGCATTTATAGATATTTATTAAATCTATATATATATATAATGTACATATATTAACTGACATAAAATGCAATAGTATACAAGCATCCATTCACCTTTTCAGTCACCCTCTCCCCAGTAATGCAATTTCGTAGGATAAGGTGGGATTGTCTTATAATAGCCAGGTTCCACAACACCGTATAAATATTGATATAGGGGTTACCACTGAATATTATTCCGCAACTTAAGTTTTCTTCTTATGAAATCAAATCTTCTATGTCATATCAGCAAAGGGTTATTTCAAAATCTTTAGTTATATCACTAACATTCAGCAACCTCAATCATATATTAAGCCTATGGTGCACTATATAGCATCCTTTTCGTTTTCTTGTAGCATGCGATAAGTTGGTGAATCGGCAGCAATTATGCCGCTTTGTTTCATATTTGCAATCGTGAGGTTGTGAGTTCGATTCCTGAACCGGGCGATGCGTTATGTCCTTGAGCAAGACACTTTATTTCACGTTGCTCATTCTACCTGGTCTGATTTCGTGAAAGTCGATCGACACACACACACACCTAAGCACACACACCTAAGCACAATTGTAAATCCCGCACTGATCTCACACATCGGGCAGCTCACCATTAAGTCCCTCTTTTGGAAGCATTCTGAAAATCCTTCCCCGCTTCTCCTCAGCCAGAGATATGGTAATTTCCTTGGTTCTATAGAAATTCTTCCTAAAAGAGAGATACAGTAATTTGTGACAACGTCTCTGTCAGACGACATCTTCACATTAGATTCTATAAATGTCCAGAAAATGTCCTTCGTAAGGAGGCAATGGCAGTGTAACTGATTTCGATGTCACAAACATTCTTGCTCGTTAAAATCCGCGTCTCTAGTTGTTGTTGTTGTTGTTGGTAATATTAGTGTTGTTGCAAAATTTGCTACCAGAAATGTTGCAGTTAATTTTATTTCTTACAGAAATGCCACGATTACATTTTGTTTTTTTTCAAAATATTTGTACACTTTCGCAAATATATTCTTTTTTCTTTCTCTTTCTGTTCGATTTGTGTATGGTCCTGTTGTGGTTCTGTTCGTTTGCATATTACTTGAGGGAACGTTGCTTCTGTTGTTCATAGTAACTTTGTATATATATATATATATATATATATATATTAGTCAATAAGAACAGAAAATAAAGTTTCTCTAGAAAAAATACGTATTTGCATCTCAAACGTGTATACGTAGACATCCAAATTGTTCGAATATTCCCTGTATGATAATAAATTCAAACAAATTTATTCCACAGAGTTGCTTTGAAGACCGATTTGAATAGTCGTCTGAAGAGGTCAGCGACCAATAATAATAATAATAAAGGAATGAGAAAGAGAAGAAAAAATCGATGACTGTGAAGGAAAATAAATAAAAAAATAAAAGCAAATTTAAAAAGCAAGTATAAACAGAAATTCAATTTTGACTACCGCAAATAGAAAATAAAATAAAAACGAAAGAAAAAAACATAAGACAGACAGACAAACTAAATAACTCCAAATAAATAAAGACAGAAATACTACGTAATAAGAAAAAATGAGAAAAGTAGAAGAAAAATAAAATAAAATAGGGGTCTCTGACAATGTTGCGTGCGTGTGTCTGTTGATGATTGCATTTTAACTTGTCATCTCCAAGAGACGGCAACATTTCATGGGCTGTATTTCGTCCATACTTCTTCAATTGCATCTGTCATTCCATCTATAACCGTAGACGTTGGTTCATCCAGTTTATGGTAATTCCTTTTCTTGAAAATTCTCTGCCCCAGTTTATGGAAATTGCAGACGATTACAACCTAGCCTAAATATTTTCTATTATATATATGTATTGGGATTTTATTTAAACATTTCTTGTGTTATCATTTCTTTATTCAAATAATTCTTGTTTGATTTTCTGTTTATATATGTATATATATATAAAATTTCTTGTATATATATATATATATATATATATATATACTGTTTATATATATACACGTGTGTTTTTTTTTATTTAACCAATTCTTGTTTCATTTTTGTATGTGTAGTGTATGTATGTGTGTGTGTGTGTGTGTGTGTGTGTGTGTGTGTGTGTGTGTGTGTGTGTGTGTGTGTGTGTGTGTGTGTGTGTGTGTGTGTGTATGTATATATATATATATATATATATATATATATGTAGTGTCTCTCTCTCTATCTCTCTGTATGTGTTTATATATATATATATATATATATATATATATATAGTGTGTGTGCGTTTATGTTTCCTATCTGTATTCGTTTATTTGTTTGTGGTTGGTTAGTAAGAATTAGTCTGATGCAGGTAGTGAACTTATGTGGTAGGTTTTATTGTTGGTGAAGAATATAGACTCCGTGCTGAACTGAATAGACACAGGTGTCTGTATGTCTCCTAAGACCAGACATAGTCAAACGTTATCAGTTAAAGGAATATGGCCTAGTGATACTAGTAGTAGTGGTGGTAGTGGTAGTAGTAGTAGTAGTAGTGGTTGTGATGAAGGTGGTAGTAGTAGTAGTGGTTGTGATGAAGGTGGTAGAAGTCGTAGTAGTAGTAGTAGTGTTGGTGGTTGTGATGGTGGTGATAGTAGTGGTAGTAGAGGTGGTTGTTATGAAGGTGGTAGAAGTAGTTGTAGTAGTAGTAGTTACAGCAGCAAGAGCAGCACGACCATAACAAGCAGCAGAGCAATGGCGGCGCCCATTGGTGACGGCAGAGGAATCAATAGTTGATAGAAGTGAATAGTAAACGATTGCCATCTGAGATTGCCATCTTTTCGACTCTAAAACAATGAATAATTCATCTTGAAACGTCAGTGCCATGTGATGGTTTGTAAGAACTGGGTGTATATACATATTACTGGGCCTACCAACATACATATACTGCAAGATATATATATATACACATACTACTGGATACACATACAACTGAGCCTGCATATATACACACATATTCATCTGTCTACATACATACTACTGGGCCTCCATGCATACACACACATATTACTGTATACATACATACCTATTGGGCTTACATACATACATATACTGCTGGATATAAACACACACATATTACTGTCTACATACATACTACTGGGCCTACATACAAACACATCTACACTATATTAATACGTAACTCTCACATCCATGCTATGAATATATATATATATATATATATATATATATACAATTAAATATGTTTATATAGATACATACATACAATAATTCATTCATACAAACGGCCATATGTGTAAGTGTGTCTGTATAACGGTATCGGTTATATACATAGATATAGCGATAGATACAGCAAGCTATTAAGACCTACTTATATACACACCACAACAAACACAAGACAATCTCACAAATACGTAGATATAATCATTGCATAAGGATTACATAGTTATACATATATACACAATATATACTTGCATATTCATATATACACATATATAGAAATATGGCTACCAAATAAAATCTATATAAATAATTATACATGTAATTTATCCGATGCTAAAAGTCCACAAATCGTGTTTGCGTTATGTACTCAAAGGCACACATGTGCATACAGACACAGACGTATATATATATATATATATATATATACACGCACACGCACACACGCAGGTACTCACATTCATACACACACAAACAAATACATGTGCATGTTATTAAATATAGACAGGAAATATCTCTCTGATTTGTATTCCATATTCATTATTTATAAAATATTGTATTATATATATATATATATATATATATATATTGTGTGTGTGTGTGTGTGCGCGCGCACAGCCATTTATTTATCAATTTTCACGTATACACGGAACAAGGAATATATCATCTATTCTATCTTATTATATAGAGATTCTATCGTAAACATGTTTCCCTATAATGTAGAACAGATGAATGCCTACCATCAACATAATATTCTGCTTGAAGCCTCTACCTCCAAGATGTTTGCCGAAACAGACTTATGGAAAGAATATAAAGCTACGAACGTTTTACCAACCAAAGAACCTTTTATCTGCTTTATTGACATCCAAAAATAGTTTCTGGATCCCTATCTATTCCCACTCTACGATCCTTTAAAATGGAGTCTTCTGGTGGATGTATACTTTTCTAGATAAATTATTTATAGAAAGGTGGGGACATTGCACTTGGAAAGTCTTTGATATTTGGAGTGATTGGAAACTAAACAACTAGGTCAATAGTTGGCAATATTACATTGGATAAAGTAGGACTTGTAACACCATGGCAGTCTCTATTATCTCAAGTGGATATATCTTTAATTATAGCTGTGATCGATCTGTCTAGACCTTGGGCTAAATATAAATAAGAACAGACAAATATCTGAACTAACAGGGGTCACTTTTCCATGTTGAGCGATGTTACAAGCAGCAGCCGATTAAGACTTAAATAATATCCTACCTTCCTTAGAAAAGAAGGAACTGATTGGAGAATTTACACCTAGATGTGTTAACTTTCAATGTAGAATGACTAGAAACTAAAAATTAATGGCTGCTAACATGGTGGGAAATATTTCAGCCTAAAAACGACGTTAACGCTGTTATATAGCCTTTGTTTCAGATAATTCAATAGACAGATCTTTGATTAATATTTACGTTAAAGCTTTCCTGTTTTTACTCATAACTAACAGTATGTCTCGGTGTAGAAGTTGTTCAATTATTCAAAGAGAGGGCAGATTACTGAAGCATAATTTTCACATTATGAAACAGAATCATGAAGAAGGTGTTGTTAAACACCCATAGCAATGGCATATATATATGTAGAAGTAGAGGAGGGAGAGGTTGGGGAAGCTGGAGAGGATGATGTGATATCAAGAATAGACAGAGGAGAGGAGGAGGTTAGAGAGAATGAGATGAATAAGGAGAGAGGGAGAGAAAGGGGAGGTTAGAGAGAATGAGATGAATGAGGAGAGAGAGAGAGACGAGACGGGGTGGGAGAAAGGGTAGGGGGAGGAGAGCAAGAAGAGAAAAGTCAAGAGGAAGATAAAGAAGGAAAAAGAACGAGAAGAGAGCGAGAGGCAGATAGTTAGAAGAGGAAAAAGAGCTAGAGAGTGTGTAGTGTTTAGAGAGAGACAAAGAGACAGAGGGCGAGAGTGTGTGTGTTTAGAGAGAGAGGGGGGGGGTGTTACGAGGGAAGCAAAAGTTTGTTGGCGTCGAAATTGTATATTTTAGGTCAATAATTAAGTAGGTTTTACATAAAACCAGACGAAGGTAACATTAAATAATAATAATCTCTATCTGCGAATAATCGTTCTAGAACAGACGACAGCCATGCGAGCTTTACTAATGCTTTTAATCAAGAAATGTTAAGTTCTTTGTGAAACTATGTCAGAAGCAAAGACCTACGTACACACTGGCTACCTTCACCGAAACTACATATATACACTCGTTCTATATAGCTTCACAACATACAGGAATAAATGCATACATATACTCTTTCATTTACATACTACACATACGTAAAAGCTGGCTTCACAGAAACTGTATACACATACATATATATTTTTACACCATATAAGAATAAATGTATACACAAACGTAGAGGCTGACTTCATAGAAACTGTATAAGTACGTACTACATATTTTCTCAACATAAGTGAATAAATACACATACTTTCACACATATACGAAGAAGCTGGTCAAATTCAGAGAAACTGCATACATGTATATGTACTATATATTTTCACATACATTAATAAATACATTCTATTAACATATATACATACACATATGTAGAAAGTAACACACAAAGACACTGACGCTCACTCACGCATGCATATATATACATACATACATACATACATACACACACGCCAACAAAGATACACAAATATACACTCATACACATACATGATTACACAGATGCATATATACACATACAGAGAGAGAGTTGTTAAGCAGTTTGGGCTTGTATGTTTAGCAAGCCTTTACAGACATATATATGTATATATAAACACACTGTACAGAAAAAATATAGGCATTAGAATACAGATACCTATCTGTTTCCATTGTCGGTTTAAACACCCCGCCGAGGTTAACTTTGCCTTTCAACCTTACGGGGTCGATAAAATAAAGTACCAGTAATACACTGGGGTAATTGCTGGCCTTGTGCCAGAAGTAGATACAATTATTATTAGACTTTTATTTACTCAAAAGTACAGCGAAGTCCTCTAATTCAATTTTCAAACTTTGCCGCATTTTAAACATATGTTCATTATTATTATTTTAAGGATTCTCCTCCCTACGGTTAAGCTATTACCGTTTCGATAACACATTATTAGCAATCTTTTTTTTTTTCTTATTTGCTTTGGAAGCGCCTACAATCTTATCTGTAGGCCAGACTGTCTCTGTAATAGCAGCTACACTACATTTTACTTAAGTATAAAGTACCAAGTTGATTAATAGTTGTTCTGGTCTCGACTAGTAACACGCACCCCCCACCCACCCCCATACACACACACATATATACATTCAGACACACATACATACATTATATATATATACACATACATTCAAACACATACATTATATATATACACATACATTCACAAACACACATACATACATTATATATATACATATACATTCAGATACACACATACATACATTATATATATACAAATACATTCAGACACACACATACATTATATATATAGAAATACATTCAGACACATACATACATTATATATATACACATACA
>OZ024749.1:55017569-55030069 GCA_964016885.1 Eledone cirrhosa | reverse complement strand
CTTCACATCAGTAATATTACTTAAGTATCATTGCGAACAAAATAAGCACATTTTTTTAAAGTTTTTGTATCATTGGATTGTCGATTTAATATTTTGTCGGGGTTTCGAGTCCCACCTTTGCTCTAAAAGGGATAACAAAATGAATAACCTTAGTTCTTGGACACGGTACTATAAATTCATACGTTTACCTGGCTAAGCTGCTACCACTCACTCTTCACCTTGTCACCTATTTGCATCATTTCCTAATGGGTTTTGTGATAAATATATTTTTAATAATAATTTGTAGAGGATGGGGAATGCTCGTTAGATTGTCGGTCCTTTGCAGTCTAATGAGATTAATGTGACAGATAAGCAGCTTAAACTATTTGCCACAAAATAAAATTTGACTCCCATATATGTTCCTTTCTAATGATTTCAGATGCTGCAACTAGGTGTGGGGTCATCGCTAAAGGACCTATCGTCTAGGTTGTTGTTGCTATTATTGTTCTAAACTGGGTGGTATGTTAAGACTGTCATTGCAAATGCCATGTCTGTTCCTAAAACAGGTGAGACAACAAGGTGTGGAGACTTCTTTAAAGGACTCATCGATTAAGTTGTTGTTATTATTGTTGGTGTCTTATGACGGTCATTGTAAATACCATGACCAAGAGGAAGTCCTAATGACGGCATACATATTGACTCGACAATCTGTCATGCATCATAAAGTGTCATCTATTTTCAATAGATAATTTTATCTCTCATTCTCAGTGTAATGGTAACGACGAAAAATAAGCGACATTCTGTCTGTAAAATACTGAGTGCTGTTTCTGATCAATCTAGATAACAACTAAATCGAAACACATCGTTTTCGTTGCTGTATTATTGCTGTTGTTAATGTGTCTCTTTCTATTATTAATGATTTTGTTGATGTTGTTGGTGATGTAGTTTTTCTAGCAATAGTAGTTGTTCTTGTCACTGGTAATGTTGTTGGTGTTATATTGTTGTTGATGTTGTTGAACAACAGATCAGCTATGATTAAAGACATATAATACATGTTTTTTCAGCCATGAACATCCTGTCGTTTGTGCAGACGTGCCTTATCTAGAACTACGTTATCGGGTGTGTCCGCACTCTTATAAAACATGGTAGGATGTGACATGAGGGAGATTGCCATCTACCTCCAGTAATTTAAGCGCGACCGTTGAGGTTTCCTTGTTAATTCGCTAAAACTCGTAAACACCTGCTCTGCCACCACAATAGCTATTATCATCAACGTGGAAATGTTCGATGTGCTAGAAATAGCGACCAAATTGCTCTTCAATCACAGCCTTTTATTTTAAAATGAGGGCATATAGAGCTAGTAAGACATGACATATACTACTTACAGTTGGTTAACAAGAGAGATAAGTGATAATAAAAATAGTAAACTAAAACAAAATAGAATTGAAGTAGGGAAGACCAACAAGAGGCAAAATAAGCATTAAAAAAAAGTTAAAGAAAAATGAAAAGTAAGGGAAGCAGTAAAGCTTGGAAGATTTCTGGGGTTGTTGTTTTTTTTTAAGAAGAATTAAACTAGAATGTCTAAAAAACCTAAAAACACAGTTGATATCTTATTTCGTGGTACCGACATATTGTGAGTTCCTAGACTCTAGTTTATTTTGTTTAACCCTTTAGCATTTACATTACTCTATATATACTATTGTATTTTTGTGGTAAAGGTTTTATCTGACATAATTATCTCACATAATTTCAAATCTATGCGATTTTGATGTTATTAGTATTGAGAACAATACCTTAACATCTGTATAAGCAGCTGGTTACAGCCAGTTTGAACGAAAGAAGTGAGAGAATTCTGGCCGGATATGACTGGTTTAAATGCTAAAGGGTTAAACCTAAATCATGCTACCTTGGTAAAATAGTATTCTCTTTAACAACTCTGATCCAAAGCTCTTTATAAAAAGACAACATAGAAATATTTCAAGGCAGCTGGATAACTGACCGATTGTCGTTCAGTAACTGTACAATGATTGCTCTAAATTCAGTGGATGTATTAAAAATTCATTTTTAAACTCTTCAAATTTTGAAGTTTCAATTTCCTAAATATTGTTTGGATAGTTTGTCAAATTGAAATGAAAAAATATATATATATAATAAATAACGACTTCATTGATTTTTAGCCAGGAATATAAAACAAAATGACAGACATGTGTGTAGGGGAGGGGAAGTGTCTTGGCAAGGTTTGAGGGGTTGATATTTGTGTGTGTATTGTATGAGTGAGTGATATATATATATATATATATATAATATATATATATATAATATCTCTCTCTCTCTCTCTCTCTCTCTCTCTCTCTCTCTCTCTCTCTCTCTCTCTCTCTCTCTCTCTCTCTCTCCCTCTCTCTCTCTCTCTCTCTCTCTCTCTCTCTCTCATTCTCAGAGAGAGAGACGGGTTGGCACGCGTCTGTGAAAGTCGGTTGATACGGTTATGCTAATGATTGTATGGGTTTGTACATATATGTGTGTGTGAGTGTATATATATGTGTGTGTGTGCGATTTATATTGAGACAAAATTGAGATTAGAATATAATAGCCTCATGAGAGAAGGAACTGATACGAGAATTTTTAAATTGCGATGAGGTAACTAAATCATGGAGAAAGGAGGGGGTATAGATACAGGGAGGGGTGGGAGATCTCTCTCTCTATGGGGGGAGAGAGAAAGATATATATATATATATATATATGGGGAGAGAGAGAAAGGTATTTATCTCTCTCTCTCTCTATATATATATATGGGGAGAGAGAAAGATATTTATATATGTGTGTATGTATATATATATATATATATGGAGAGAGAGAAAGGTATTTATCTCTCTCTCTCTATATATATATATGGGGAGAGAAAGATATTTATATATGTGTGTGTATGTATATATATGTATATATATATATATATGGAGAGAGAGAAAGATATTTATATATATATATATATATATATATATATATATATATATATGGAGAGAGAGAAAAAAGAACGAAGAGAGGATGGCTAGTTGGAAGAGAAATATACCATCTCAGAAACAAGAGAATAATTCAGGCTCGTAGGACAGTGAAACTATTATTTAGAGAATATTCTGTAAGGAATGTGAATGAAATCAAACGAAGAAAAAGAGACAGCGTAGTACAATGGTGAGGTGGAGTGTGTGTGTATATATATATATATATATATATATATATATATACGATATTAACAAATGGAAACTATATTTATAAAACCATATTTATTTCATTATACATATTTCAAGGACACCAAGTTAAATTATGGTGTTCTTTCATCAGATAAAATATAATATAGATCAGTTTTATAAATAAATATTGACATACCCTTACAGAATGCAACCATTACTGTTATATAGTTTGTGGTGCCGAGAGTAGAAATCAGGAGAATACTCTATGCATGGGAAGAAGCAGATTAGGTGTGTGTGTATGTATGTATGTATGTATGTATGTATGTATGTATGTATGTATGTATGCATGTATATATATAGTTATGAACTCAGAACGTAAAGGGCCGTAACTCTATGCTGCAAAGCCCGATTAGTTGAGCACTCTACAGCTTTCAGGGTAACCTGCATAGAACACTCTTTTTTCCTGGACCTTTCCGACGGAATTACTTCAATTATATATATATATATATATATGTGTGTGTGTATGTATATAATATATGTCCCTCTTTTATCTATATTTGTCTTCGTATAGGTATATTTATATGACATCTACGCTGACGTGTGTGTGTGTGAGATTTGCAATTATTTGGCATGAATTAATACGGGCGTAGCATGATCTCCAATAGATATGTCTATTTTAATTACTCATATAAATTTACATATTTTTACATACATCTCTACCTCCCCAACATTCACTGATCTTATTCAATCTATGGCTGTTATCCTTGTATAATTTCTTCCTTCCAGTATTTGGCCTAAATAATTATTTTATTGATTTCATTAGTTATCTTCTCGGAATTTCGTCTCGGAGTGTTCCTTTGTTTCATATAAATTGACCCCTATTCATGTCAACATTAGCTTCTATGACAACTAAATCATTTCTTCTTTAGATTAGTCGTTTATCATAATAGAATAAAATGTTCCATTTCTTTTCGCTATATAAAGAGAAGAAAATAGAAGCAAAATCGATAGATGTAAAGCTCGTGGTTGTGTTTCCTGGAGATTTCTCAGATATCTTTCTTATAGTACCAATAAATATAAATATATTTGCCAGTTCTGAAGCCATCGTTGTTGTAGTAAATGTAACATCTAGTAGCTTTATCGCAACTGTTTCAGGATTAGTCATGAACTGAGATTGTTTGTAGATCTATAACAGTGATGTATGTTACATACTATCCTTCGTAAAGAGTAATAGCAGATACTCTTAGGTTAGGAACTGTGATAAATCATGCCTGTTGTCTTACACACGTGACATGTCATAATCTTCTGACACAACACCAAGTATTCAACAAGTAACAAACGACTACTTTGTATACATTGGCAGCAAGGCTTTAGGATGGTAAAGATGTATTCCGTAAGAAGAGATAAGTAATATATTAAATTTCCACCTCACTAAATCCACTCAATGACGGGTGTACAATGATAGAATATATTATTAAGGGTATTGCAGCTGTCTTTCATTTAAAGTTTAGAATAACTATCGTTTATCTGATAAGAAATGTGTGGCTGATGTCCATTCCTAGCAAATATTTTGACATGTATCTTACCGTTATCTTCTAACTGTAGTTGGACTCCTCGCTTTAGTCATACGTTCATATTACACGAAGGGTTACAACGGGTCAAAAGGTTTTGTAAAAGAACATGATACTTGCAAGTGTCCAAGTCGTTAGAATATTAACTGAAATTTTCTCACTTTATGTCGCATCATTTAATCGATATATGAGAAAGACAGGCATAGACAAACATACACACACATTCTTTCTCTTGCTCCCTCGTTTATACACACATATATTCACATATACCCCCCCCCCCCCACACACACACACATATATATAGAAAATCGAATAAAAAAAAATGTAATAATACAGGGCTACTAGAACAGTCTTACATAATTTGTTTTAACAGTGACATAATTTTTAGTACATGTAATGTGCTCAATATTGTGGGATTAAAGAAAATCAAAGCCTATTATATATATATGATCACCGGCCTTCTCAAATATATGGCCTCTATAAATATGATATGTATACAAACAGTATGTAATAATTCTTTCTACTTTTGGTACAAAGCCACCAATTATCCCGGTGCATTACTGGGGCTTTATTTTATCGACCCCTTAAGGATGAAACGCAAAGTTAACCTCGGTGGGATTTGAACTCAGAACGTAAATGGACATAAGTCTGTTGCAATATGAGCAAACAAATGAGTCTACTTGTTCCTTAGAAATCGCAACCAAATCCTCCTTAAATCGCACAGAACACTCTAACAAGTGAATCACTATGTGGTCGTTAGAAATAGTAGCCAAATCCTCCTTAAATCACACATCACATTCTATTCTCCTTAACAAGGACCCACTAGATAATGAAGTAGATGCACTGTCCGAAAACGATCACAACAGGAATGTCTTTGACAGTAAATCTCACTGGATCAACTTAGACCTGCATCAAACTAAACAGCAACAATTAAACAAAGACCAACTACAGTAACACGAACGACAACAATATTAACAGCAACAACTGCAACATATTAAATCATATCTGAACAATGTGTGTTGTGATGCATGCGTGTGTGTTGGTGGGTGTTTTAATTGCATTGTCTGACTATATGGATATATTGCAATTGTTCAAGGATGTTGCACTCTGGTGCACTCTGTTGCAGCACAGCACATTTTTATTACAGTGGGATTTATGTGTAGTTTTTGTATTGTTGTCTGTCACTCCGTGTTCCTATCAGCTTATTGTAATGTTTCATTTTATTGTGGATTGTTCTATGACGATATCTACGCTTGGGTACGCATGCATGGATTTGAATGGTGTATATCTGTATATACATTTTTCTCTTTCAGACTCTCTCTCTATGTCTCTCTCTTTATACATATATATCTATATATATATAATGTATGTATGCGTTGCTGTACTTTTCTACATGTTCTATGTGTTGTCTTTTTATTACATCAAATTCTACTTTTATGCCAGTAGATTTGAATATATGCCGAGTAATTCTTTGCATCGAATTTTATGCTATTCACATTTCTTATAATTCATATCGATCATATTTTAATAGTGGATTCTGTAAGATATCATTAAAGTCAGGCTACAAGTTCAACTGGACGCTAATTGCTGTATTCATAGCACATATCTCGTGACATGTTCAAAACAATTCTGCTGTAGAATAAACCGATTATGTCCATGGACAAACAAACAAAAGGCATTGATAATGAAGAGTTTACAGGGAGCAATTTTGTAGCCTTTCAGCTTGTTCAGTTTCTCAGTAAAAGTAGGCATCGCTGGTTGTCGTCTGCTTCTCTTCAAATCTGCCAACTGAGAAACGAGACATTGATTATGTAGTAATCAAATAGAACAACGAACAAAACAAATAGCTAAATTAGATTGAAAATAAATGGAACTAATCGGCTGAAAGAAGCATGATTTATACCATGAAAAGCTCCAATTTGGATGATTCTGTGATGAGAAAAAGGACACGCACTCTGATCATTGAAAACTAAATTTAACCTAGAAACTTTTAATTACGGAAAGAAAAACTGTATTTATTTTTGTTTTGTTTTCATTTTGACCGGAATTTATTTTATTTTATTTCTTTTGATTGTTTTATATCGCATGAACTATGTTAAGTTCTTGTGGCAATTTAACATCAGCAGCAGCAACAACAACAGAGGTTTATCACACTATGTACAAGAACGCTGTGGTCTGGCCTGGGCGTACGTACGAACCACAAACAATCAACGTGATAAGCACTTTTATAAACGGCAAAATAAAATATCTTGAAGAAGCATTTTATAAAATGCCATTTAATGTACCCATAGTTAATCACTGGACTTGCTCGAGCTTGATAATTCAAGACTGAAATTGATTATTGAATACATCGAATACTAGTACCAATGAATTCTATAATAATTCTAACTGGATCAATTCAGTATAAATGACAGTCTGTCCATTATTTAGATAGATAGATAGATAGATATTGTTATACTTAGGGAGGGTCATATTGATGTAATAATATTGCCAGAAATAACAGAACACACCACTGTTTGGTTGGTTTTCGCTTCTGATTCTTTTATATCTCCATAGTTAATTTATTTGGCAATCAACGTTTATCATTTATTGACCAACGATTAAAATATAGATAGATAAACACATTGATAGATAGATATGTATTACACTTTCTATAGCCTCATGTAGGCACAATTGTTTGCATAGCCATTTGTTTAACATCTTTCAGTCCAGGAATCGAACAGATGACATTATGATCGTAGGTCCAACACCTTTACCACTAGGCCACGCGCTTCCACTTGAGTAAAGAACTTCACATTAACTGTTGGTTGTCTAAGGGAGTGGGGCCAGCTACGGTAGTGTTTGCTATAAGTTGGCTATGAATCTTACTAAAACCACATGAATTACGAAGTTACAATTAGGCTTATACAAACCTTTGCTCTTCCTGTCCTCTACTCCAAAACTAATTAAAGACTCTTCAGTCAAGCACACCGAGTGGTCGGCCGGGTAATTCATTAGTGGTATGAGAAAGACAAAAACCAAAAGAAGAAACAATAAAAATAAAGAAATATTAGTACGAGTCTCTGGAAAGATATATTAGCAATTTGATGTGTAACTCGATAGGATAAACGTATTTTTTCCGAGAGTAGAATAACTATGAAATGAAGAGAATATGACGGAGGAAAAAAATGATGAAGCGGTGAGTGCAAAGGTAAAAGCTATATAGCAGGTAATTATAGCGTATGAAGAATAATGTTTCAGAAATAATGTCACTTATTAATAATGCATGATGTAATACATACTTCGGCTTATGTATATTGCCTGTTATATATGCATATCAGTGCATTCACATAAAACAGTTCATGTTGCCATTTCTTTTAAAACCACATTGTCGTTGCGAAATGATAATGATACAATAATAATGGTTTCTACATTTGGCACAAGGCCAGCAATTTGAAGGGAAAGGGGAAGTCGATTAAATCAACCCCAGTGCGTTACTGGTACTTTATTTTATCGAGCCCGTAAGTATAAAAGGCAAAGCTAACCTCGGTGGAATATAAACTCAAAACGTATAATAAAATAATAATAATGGTTATTGATTTAATCACAAGAGCCAACAATTTTGGTAGAGGGGGGGGGGGAGTCAATTAAATCGACCCTAGAACATTACTGGTAAGGATAAAAAGCAAAGCTAACCCCGGCGGAATGTGAACTTAGAATCTATAATATTATAATAATGGTTTCTTATATAGGCGCAAGGCCAGTAATTTTTGGAGGGAGGGAAAAGTCGATTAAATCGACCCAGTGCGTGACTGGTACTTTATTTTATCGACCTCGTAAGGCAAAGTTAACCTCGGCAGGATTTGAACTCGGAACGTAGTCTGTCATTGTATGCCGAAAAGCATGTTGTTCGACGCTACAATGTTGGTCAAATAAAATGGGTCACAATAGAAGTTTTAACAACAAATACAACAACCTATTCTAAACAGGATATTGCACAGCAGGCCAATTATATTTACTATAGGCCCATTGTTAACGAATTATTAAAGCATGTTATGACAGGTATTCCGTTGTTTGTTCCCCATTTACGTTTCTAATATATTAATTTATTGTAAAAATCATACATATATACAAACATATATACATACATATCTACACACACTACATACATATATACATGAATACATATATGCACACACACACAAACATACATACACACATACGTGCAAACACTCAGAAATTTATACACACACCCCCATATATATATATACGTATGAATGTGTGCATCTAAGTAGAAATATATGTGACGTGAGTATGCGTATGTAAACATGAGCGTTCGTATCTATTCAAAAGGTCTAGAAATATGTTAAGGGAGATAAACTCTGGGCTAATAGCATGAGTTCAAATGAAATAATTTAATGGAGGGGTTATTGAATACAATGTGTTATATAGAGATTTATAAAAAACTCTCTATATTATTTTAGCAGTAATCTTTAGTGACACTGAAATGCAAGGGGAGATAATGTCTCAATGTTAATGTGTGAACCTATTTCGTTCATGTATACATCTCTGCATTTCTTTCTTAATACGATGGGGTGTATATATATATTCTATCTCTCTCTCTATCTATCTCTCTCACGTGTATGTATGTATTTATGTGTGTATATATATATATATATGTAGGTATGTATATGACTACATAAGTATTTTTGTGTATCTGCTCAAAACATTATTGCTGGTGATTATTCTTATTCCCAAACGTATAGTGTGATAGATTCAATATTTTACGTAGATTTTGTCAGTTAATATAGTTTATTACATAGGCGAGATATTATAGAATGGTCCTAATATAGGGACCCGCAGAGAAAGGGCTCAGAATTAATTAGAGTCTGCATATTTAATGGAACAGCAGAGAAAAAATGTCTAAGTGAAATCTCCTAACTAAGAGTAAGAACTTATTTTCAACTATATATCACATGAACAGCTGACTTCTGAGACTGATTGGAAATCATTTTCTCATTTGTTTAGTAACGTGATTAACGGAACCCTTAGAGATCCGCTAGGGTGTTTTGAAATAATCCATTCCTAATCTTTTCTCTCCTTAAATAACACCTTGATAGTTAATACAATTGATACTCTTTTCGTTTTAGACAGAATTTCCTATTGTATGTCGGAAAACTGATTTGACATAAAACTATGGTGGCAGTTCAAATCCCTCCATAAGACAAATTCATATACGAGGGTCGAATGAAAAGACTATAAGCTGACTAAGATATTCTCATAGAAGGACCAAATGAGACTTATTTTTCAACATGTTCCCTAGAAAGAAATTGTTTCTACTTTTGGCACAAGGCCAGCAATTACCCAATGCATTACTGGTACTTTATTTTATCTACCACCGCTCTAGAAAGAAATTAATACTTGCAAGACTTCACAGCTCTAGCATTAATCCTTCATAGTCAGCCAGCCTATGAAATATTCACAACTCAATCTTGTAAACTTTCGGTGGTGACATAGCGATCCTGTTTCGTTGTTCTTTCTCTTATGGGATTCTTTTGTTGTTGGTCGTGCGTCTGTTATTTTTGTTTGAGTTACATAACACTCCATTCACTAGTTTTGACAAGGCTGGCCTTTTGAATTACATTTACAGTCCCTCCGACAGTTTGCAAACATTAAATTTAGGGGAGACACAAGGACTAAACTACAACGTGAACAACAAACCATCCATCCTATATTTTAGAGATTCATATTTACATTTAATCACAATTTCTTCTTTATTTTATGAAGCTATTTCTCCAAAAACAAAACAAACTTTTAAAGGTAACTAGAAATAGAAATCAAAATAAGAAAAAGAAAAAAAGCACAGATAAAGGGGAGACAACATCCTAGTCTGAGCAGTGCCTCAGTAGCAACCCACGGACAAAATGGCAAAGGCATTACTACGAAGAACGACCGGAGACATACATGCTGCAAACAGCCAGCCCACCTCACAAGGCTCCTTCCTCAAGCGGGCTGCTATCGTTCCGGTTTCTGCTACTCTGAGATTTTTAGTTATATGTCACATAAGCTGACACGTTACAGTTGACTTTCTTCGTTCCCTTATACCAATTTACGACCCAGTACATCATAAACAATCCTTGTACAGGCATTAGAATCTCAAATTGGATCTCCCTGAGCCCCAATGTATCCATTCAGCTGTTAACTTGTAAAATTTCAACAGAAATCCCATCAATCTTATACTATGATTCTCTTAATCTGGTCCCATTACACTCTGCTCTCAGCTTTGGTTCCGTTATACCTGCAACACGCATTCACACGAACACACAAACAACACCACACATGCACACACGGGTACAGATACAACACCACACATACACAACACCACACATACACAACACCATACATACACAACACCACACATACACAACACCATACATACACAACACCACACACATTCTCACATGAACACTCACTCACTCACACATTTTCTCTCTCACACACACACACACACACACACACACACACACACACACACACACACACACATTTTCTCACTCACTCACTCACTCACTCACTCACTCACACACAAACACACATGTATGTATATATATATATATATATATATATATAATGTGTGTGTGTGTGTTCATGAATGAACCAGGTAATTTTCTTTCTGGCAATATAGAATCACTGAAGCTGCCAAAAACGTTGAGGACCAAAAAGTACCGCTTTTATTCATGTATTTATTTACATCACTTATATATATAATATATATATATATATATATATATATATATATACCAGAATGAAGTATATACTCTGGTAGTTATGATGACCTAAACCAACTTATAGATTTATTATTTGATATATTACTTCTATGTCTGAGGTGGACTTTAGTAGAGTTAACTAAAGCTACTAAAACCATAGCAGTAAAAATAACTGCTCAATATTAGCAACATTGTGATAATAGGCTTAAAAAGCTGAAGTGGATGTCCAGCCAGAACTAGAGAAATATTTTGACAAGCATGTATGCCATCCGTCTCTGCTGAGATTAATTTAAAGCTCTCATTAATATTGCTACAGAATGGATAGCAAAATTTATTCCAGATACCAGCGTAGTACCCTACATTCCCACTCATTGTTTGACAGCATATACAATATGATGCCAAAAGAGAAATCAACTGCAAAGCTGTTCACTACTACCCAATCGATTACCACCTTCTTATATTGCTATATTTCTCCCCAATCAGATCTGACCTACGCTATTCACGAGAGAAACAAGACAAAAACAAAAAGAAAATATTGGCTTACTCAATGAAAGATTAATATATAAAATATTACCATTTTTGGCATTAATATCAACAATTAACTTCGCAGCTTGACCATCCTCGCGGCTATTGTTAAAATCTCATTTGATATATTATTACAGTATATTTCATGTTGCTCTCTATATTCCCTATTTAAACTCTTATTTGTAATTCTCTTTTGAATTTTCTCTTTAATCATCTACCCGTTACAATCTTCGTAATGGGATGTTAAATTACTGCAGGAGTTGTTCTTTGAATGCATGATTCATGACATCGATATTGCAAATGAGAGTTATTTCAAAAACAAGCGGTTTCTAATAGACACAAAAAAACAAACTATCTTCTGTAAACGAAAGACATCCATACTCACTTAAGCGTATGACATATGTATAAATCTTGTCATTCAAAATATTATCTAATACTAAAGAAATACATGGTAATTATTTATAGATGCAATTATGTTATGACTTAACTGTAAA
>OZ024749.1:54992569-55002569 GCA_964016885.1 Eledone cirrhosa | reverse complement strand
TGAATATAGATTATCTACCGCGTGCTAGGCGATTTCGGCTAGCTACCTCTTCTGGGAAGAGATCCAATGTGTGAGTGCGTGTATATATGCACACTAATCCTGGGATTGAAGTGTTAATCATTATATCAAGAAGCACACTCGTAGCACATGTAGCAATTGGTTTGTGTGAAATTTGCCAACAATTTTCCTCCCCTCTTGTTTGCCACATGCGGCAGATTTCAAAAGCCCTTCACTGTGAATAGTTTAGAGAAATCCAAATCCTATGACTTCCACTGTTTTTCTCCTCTCCTGGAAATTTGTTTGAAAGTTTGTATTGTCAAATGGAAGATATAGCAAGGTAATAGAGAAATCTTGAGATGTTATTGCATGATTCTCCATTTTCGTTTGTTATATAATTACTGCTGCTATTTCTACAAAACCCTTTCTTTTAGTCTACGAAGTATGAGAAGAGTGGGGGGGGGGGGGGGGGGGGGCGCTTATAGTTTGTCAATTTTTCAATTACGTTTTTCATGGCTTGTGGGTGATCATTGATGGAAAAACCTCTGGAAATCTGTTTTCTTCACGTGTGTAATTGTTTGGGTGTCTTTTTGTTGTATGACCTTTGCGGATGACTTGTACATAGGGGGCTTAGAAAGATTATAGATAGCTAGTTAAATGATTTCTATAACGATTTGTGCAGTGGAATGAATATTTCATTGTACCAACTCAACTGTAGTTCTGCTTCATGCAAGAAAAGAAGATGCAAGAGGTTACTAGGTTTATTTAATATATTGTATAAGGCATCTTTTCAAACACCAGTTGTTGCGTTATTTTAACCCTGAAGCATTAACACTCTTCCAATATTTGATTGTGAGTTCAACGATGAATGGAATGAATTCACCAACCTATAGACCCATTG
This sequence comes from Eledone cirrhosa, assembly GCA_964016885.1. Lineage (NCBI taxonomy): Eukaryota > Metazoa > Mollusca > Cephalopoda > Octopoda > Eledonidae > Eledone > Eledone cirrhosa. The sequence continues at coordinate 55,001,671 of OZ024749.1, read as the reverse complement.
CAGATTCATTGATGCTGACATCTGTAATATCAGTGTTGTTCTTTTCGCTGGAGCATAGCTTCGCTACGAGTATATTATTCTTACTACGATTTTATTTCTCCATTCCGTGATAATTTCATCTTCATCTTTTAATGTTTTCATTTCACCCTGCCCTTTGTTTATTTTCTTTTTAGTGGATTCTAACACATTCTTTTGTTGAATTACTTTCCCTACGAGGTTTATGTAATATTATCTAATGTCTTCGCCTTGTTTTCTACGTTACTGTTTATATACCTCTGCTGCTGCTATCTTGTCTCCAGCCGAGTTTAATTTTCGGTTTTCTTTTCCCTCATCGGCTACGGAGTTTCTTGGGATAATTTATTGTTTTCATAGCGTGTTTTCCTGTTACAGTTGCTTCAACGAGAACTTTTACAAGACTGGGGTTTTCTGAAGCATCAATGTCGTCAAATTTGTATTTGTTTTTCGGATGTTGTAGCGATAAAGCCAGTTGTGAAAATATCGATTTAACCCTGACTTGTATGTTCTGGGGCTGGAAGCATTTCTTTACTGTTTCTTTCTAGTGGATCTGGAAAGCTTGTCACTTACCATTCTATCATTACTGTCTTTGACCTTTATAATTATGTCAATTTTATACAATATTTATTTTTATACTTGTATATTACAATGTACTATGCTTTGATGAAAATCAACTCTCTCACTTCAACCTCACTAATGTTAGCTGAGGATATAATATTTCAAAACATATATATGCAACATGGCTAGCCCTATACTCTATAACCTGTTACGATGTCTAGATGAAATACACGCCTTCTGGTGAGTACCCAACTAGCTCCGAAAATTGATAAGTGCTTATAGTTTTTTGTTTTCTATTTTTCTTTCAAATTCGTTTTTACTAGCATATTCAAATGTCTACATATTACAATTGTACGTATTTATATAGACATTGGCGCAGGCTCGGCTAACCACTCTGTATATATACAGTATTACACTTCAACTGCATAGTCTAACACTTTGTATATAGATATGTGTGTGTATAGATATACATATAGAAAGTATATATATATACATGTTTGTATGTGTATGCATGTATATCTTCTGTAACACAAATACAAATTTCCAATATGGCACCAACTAAATACTACTACTACTACTACTGAATTTTCTCTAAATATCATTCTCTCTAAATATCTCGTAGATCCTCTACTGGCATTAATCTAGCCTTACCATTTATCCAGTGATTCCCCCCTCCTCAACAAAAAGAGGATGAAGAATCTAAGAGCAGAATGAATTAATTTTAGTTCGTTATCGGAAATTAATACATAATTTTCTCGTATATAACATCATCAAATTCTCTGATTGCTTTCGTAATTATTCAAATATATTTCATCGGTTCGTTATCATCAAATCATTTCTGTGATGTATTGTAGCATATATATATATATATATATATATATATATATATATATATATATATATAACAGGGGATCGATAAGATCCCAGACATCATTCGCTTAACGAGTGGGGTGGAGTTCGTCAAATCGGACCGAGGAAACAATGTTCCCATTGCTATTTCCAATTACTATCTACTTGCTAATACTATCTATCGGTCGCAACTCCAAGCAGAAGGAACAACGTGAAACAAAGTGTCTTGCTCAAGGACATAACGCATCACTCGATCTGGGAATCGAATTCACAACTTCACAATTGTGAATCCAATTTTCTAACCACTCACACACGTGGGAAGGTGTGTGTGTGTGAATAGTATAGTTGATGGTAATGATAATTAAGCTGGTTGTGGTGTTTGTGTTGGTGGTATTGCCGTTGGTGGTGACGAAGTTACTGTAGCGGTGGTGGCGGTATTAATAATTATTTCTACTTTTGGCACAAGACCAGCAATTACTCCAGTGTATTACTGGTACTTTATTTTATCGACCCCTTAAGGATGAAAGGCAAAGTTAACCTCGGCGGGATTTGAACTCTTTGCTACAAAGCATGGCCTCCGACCCTCTACCGATACTGCCAATCAATAATAATGTGGGGACTTTGGTAGCCTAGCGATAGTAATGCTGGCAATAGTCGTGAGATGGTGGTGATGTTGTTGACTGGGGTAGAGTAGTGGTGGTGGTAGTGGAAACTGTGGTGCAGAAGTTTGCGGCGGCGGCAGTGATGATGATGATGGTGTTGGTGGTGGAAAGGTTGAATATTTCAGCTATTGTACATAATTACAATCTGCCGCCAAATAGTTGTTCAATGAACAAAAGCAACGGGATTTGGGAACGATATATATTGAAATAATGACATAATTTCGTTCTTCTGAGATTGAAATAAGCCATTCTCACAGACAGAATAGTGATCACATATTTTCCGAACTGGGCGCTTTGTCATTGAGGCAAAATCTCAATTCTTTACACTCTACTAAACATTTATGGAACTCGAATGCATACGTGCCTCTCGTGTCCGTATGGATATATACACATGATCTTCTTGTACATATGTAAATATTTGTGTGCGTGTCTGTGTGTATGTGTACGTCTGTGTGTCTGATGTGTGTCTGATGTGTGTCTGATGTGTGTATATGTGTGTGTCAGTATTATATGTATTTACATGTTTTTCTGTGTACGGATATCAGAAGCTGAGGATTCGTTATGTATGCATGTTATGTTTTTTTTGTTTTTTTTTATTAGTTTTTCATAGATTTTTTTTGGCTATGTATTTGTATGTATGCGTCTGTGTTTAATTGTGTGTACGTCTCTCTCTCTCTCTCTCTCCCGCTCTCTTTCTCTCTCTCTCCCCCTCTCTCCCTGTTCATGTGTGTAAGAGTATATAGCTTGTTTGATACATCGATTTGAAATATAAAATAAAAAAGACAGCAGAAACAGGTTTAAGCTGTATTTATCAGGTTTGGTAACACACTCTACCAAATCTGACGTGCCTTCTCAGATAAATAATAATTTCTCTTAACTAAAATGTGATTTAGGAGCTATCCATTCATGCTGAACTCGAAATGTAAATATTCCTAGTTGCAACACTCATTGAAAGAATAAATATTGCCTTCCATGAGACGCATCTTTGCCTTTCCTCTGTAAATACGTTTAAATAAACAGCATTAGACCGACATCAAAGTTAAGCAAACTCAGATATGTCGAGATCGTGATAGACTGTCAATCAGGAGAAATGACAAAACAAACACTCAAATATTTGAAACTACAGCTTCCTTTTGTTAACAATGAAAATATATGAAAAATGTCCATGAAACCCATTCAGAAAATAGGGGAGAAAATAAGCGAAAACAAAAGCGAGGAAAGCAAAACAGCATAAAAAATGACGAAGACAAATATTACTCAAAGTTGTAACTACCACCTTTGTAAACCTTTATTTCTAGATATTTAAGTACCAGTTTCATTAGGAATCCGCGTATGATGCATCTTATATTGACTGGTTTGAAAGTGCTGATGAATTACTTAAAAGAAAAATTAAAAATTAAAAAATACGACTATCCAATATATCTTGTATCAGTCCAATTACAGATGGTGGCTGTAGTTGTTTTTTATATATATATATATATATATATAAGTATGTATAGGTACATAGATATATGTGTACAGACGTACAGTAGTATGTATATATATATACATACATAGATATATGTACGTATGGGTTTACCGAACATTTATTATAATGCTCAGTTTGCTTGTAAACAAACAGCCCGAATTACGCCGTACAGTGTTCGGCAACCATCGTAAACCCATACGTACATATATCTATGTGTGTATGTATGTATGTATATATATATATATATATATACATACTACTGTACGTCTGTACACATATATGTATGTACGTATACATACTTATATTTAGGTATCAGCTGTACTAAGAGTGAGAAATGAAATTTCGTTTCATTCTCTCTCTCTCTCTCTCTCTCTCTCTCTCTCTCTCTTCTCTCTCTCTCTCTCTCTCTCTCTCTTTCTCTCTCTCTCTCTCTCTCTCTCTCTCTCTCTCTCTCTCTCTCTCTCTCTCTCTCTCTCTCTCTCTCTCTATATATATATTATATATATATATATATATATTATATATATATAGGAAAATAGTCAGGACCCCGACGACTGAGCTTCGGCAGTTTCGACAGTTAGGTCTGAACGCTGTCGAAACGGCTAGAGCTCACCCGTCGGGTCCTGACTATTTTCCTATTACCCACTCTACTACTCAGTATCAACTTTGGTGCGTTATAGTTCACCTGGTTACTTACCACACTTCCTTCGTTATATATAGATATGTATGATAGAAAGATAGATCTACTGTAGTTAGTAGAAACATGTTTACAGTTTACTGCGAATGACTGGTGAAATCAACTAAATATTCCTTGCGACCATCCCATCTAAAATCTGGCAACTGAAACACTCATCGTAGAAAACCAACGGAGACTCATCATAACATATTTATATCTTACGATATGATTCACAATATTTTTCAATCGCATGAATTGTTCTCTGTTATATCAGTATCTATTAATGCAACATGTTAGAGTGTGTATTAGCAGTAACGGTAAAACGTTGGGCATCTTTCTTGACAACATAGACTTACGGCCCTTTAAAATATGAGTTCAAATCACACCGTTGTTACCTCTGTCTTTAATCCTTACGAGGTCGATAAACTAAAATACCAGTACACACTGGGATAAATTGATAGATTTAAACGACTTACCCTCCCACAAAAATTCTTGGCCTTGTATCTGAATCGGAAACGATTAATACGTCCTTTTGATATTGTGAACACAACGAGTTATCAATTTCCCTCTCAATGAGATTTGCTTTATGGGTTTTACCTCTAAGAAGAAAGGGTAGCTTTTTGGAAGCCTATATAAAGGGATATTATTCATCTCCCCAAATTCTCGTAAGCTCTACATGAAATGGACCAGAACCAGTTTTATGAAAATAAAATGGAAAATATTGTATATTTTTGTAAATTAAACGTGTGTGAAATATCTGTTTACATCAGAGACTGTGTGAATCGGAATATGTGTATAGAAAATATAATGATAATAATATTAGTGATGATGATATTTATGATGATGATAAAAATAAAAGGAACAAGAATATGTTGAAAATGGAATGATAATTTTTAGCATTTAAACATTTAAATGCTGAAGAGTTCTGGGGCATCATTGTAAAATCAAACCTAAAATAAAGTGCCCTTTTATATCTCCATAAAAATCTTTATGTAAATGTCAAACATGCTTTAGGGAAAATATATCTTTGAGGGCATGGCTAACAAATTGAGGTAACTGACATTTCAAACTTAATATATAAAGTAAGCTAAAACCTTTATATCCGCACATATTTCTCCGTCAAAACATTTAGAATATATTTATATATCAAAACATTAACGAGGCATTTTAATGTTAAACTATAATATATATATTTTCGCTTCGTAATTTGCCCGAGAGATATCGAAGCGGAATATATATAGAATATATATTTAGGTTATGTTTACAGTATTCTGCAAATACACTTCCCGACAATATTTGTCTATGTGATATTTTCTGTACATAATTCCTAATAACCATAGTATATAATCAATGCAACTCTGTTCTGTGTATAACATGTAATAACTAAGATATCGACTTGATGTTACTACATGAGTTTACAAGTGAATACATCTGCATTTGTTTCATGGATATGTATCGAACGAAAATAGTGAAATTGTTCATCACTTCCTTCAGCAGTGTGAGGCGATTAAGTGGGGAAGAGAAGTTATATGTATATAAGGAGATTAAGTTTATATATATATATATATATATATATATATCAGAAGGTTTATATCCAAATTTGGTAGAGCACCCAGTCCAAAGGACCAGAGTTAATTCCACAACAATTACCGAATCATAGCCGAGAAGACGTCTTCTGAAGTATGGTTCAGTAAATGTTGTGGGATTAACTCTGTCTATTTATTACATCTTATATAAAAGTATTACACATTAATGGGAGACCGACTAAACACTAAGATACTTCCTTGGTGGTTTCACTGCTGAATAATACTACTGTTAATTCTCCAGATCATACTACTACTAATACTTGGATTACCACTACTACTACTAATACTTGGAATACACATATTATTCCTGATAATCATGATGATAATGGTGAAGATTAAGATAAGGTTGACGGTGATGATGATGACGACGAGGACGGAATTGGTGATGATGATGATGATGATTACGGTAGAATTGATGATGCTGATGACAATGATAATGATTACGGTAGAATTGATGATGCTGATCATGATGATAACTGAGAGTACGGTGATGAAATGATGTGGGGGAAGAAGAGAGAGAGGGAGAACAAACAAGAGAGAACTTAAAAAAAAAAGTAGAACTAATGGGAGGTTGGGTCTAATGATAGGTAAAAAGTAGGACGATATTTATTTATTTGATTTGATTTATTTATTTTTCAGATTATTGATAATATCCGAGGTTTATATTTTATTTTTTATAAAATCGAAAATGGCTGCTCTTTTTTATAATTTTGCATTTTTATTTTCGTTTTCTTCATAGCATATATTTTTTTCCTTACATTAATAATATTTCTGCAAACATAATAATGATAATGATCCTTTAAAATATCTACAGCAAGTCCTCATAATTGGTTATATTCTCCTTAATGGTAAAGACCTAACAGGCCTTTGATAAGCAAATATATATTTTTTTCAAAAGAAGATAAAATAAATTGAAAAATAGTATAGTAGAATATATTTTTTTCCACTCTCTGGCATCCCAATTGCATGCTCCGCTTCTCTTATACCATCCTGTAGGACATTCTAACGTAATTTGCTTTATTTAAAAAAAATTGTAATATATATATATATATATATATATATATATAACTACATGCATAAATATCTAAGCACGCACGCACGCACACACACACACACACACACACACACACACTAGAGACGGAGAAAGAGAGAGAGAGACCAGATAGATAGATAAGTAGATATATTTATAAGATGGAGCGATTGATTCATTGATAGATAGGTAAGTAGATAGATAGTAAGATAGATAGATGCATGTATAGATAGGTAAGTAGCTAGATTCATGCATAGTAAGATAGGTAAATAGCTAGGTAGATAGACAGAAAGATGAAATATATAAATATCTATAACTATTAATCTATCTTCATACTTAATATAAATAAATATATATATATATACATGCACTAAGTAGATTGCTATCAATATCTCTCTAAATATATTTCTGTCTGCTGTCTATACTTTCATCTAGTTGGGGAGACATTTATATGCATAATCATAAATTTGAAAAGTTAGATTCCAATACATCTCCAACGCAGTAAATTACTAACGCACGAAACATTGATCTCCACATACGACACATGTATTTATTTAAATATGTAGAATATATAACGTACATATTTCAATATATTACTTGCTTTCATTTCAACTATACATATATATAAATTTATTATTATTCATCTAAATCTCTCTTTTTATTTCTTTTGAAATTTCTCAGTTAATCGCTTGGAACAAAAGAAAGGCTGGCTTTTTTGTTGTTGTTATTTTTTCATAATTGTGAAATATTTATATATCTATAGTTTCTATAATGATGAATTTCGTTAAGTTAATTCTAAGCTACAATTTTTATTCCATTTTAACAAAGTAAACCGTGTTGCCACTGTTTCCGTATGATATTTACAGTTTGGTATTTTAGAAACAGTGACATCCTCACGCGATTAGACTCTCTTTGTAATTCCTCTCGTAAAACCCTCTCGTCTCCATATATTCGGTATGAACAGTTGACTTCCAGTCATAACACAATCATGCCCGGTAAAAACATAAAATGTTTTAAGTATTTGTTTCACGTTCATTAGGCTTTTATAAATTCCTTACGTTTATTACGATGAATATTATTTTTATTGAGCCCTCGGCAAATCAATTTGTAGGAATAGAAAATAAATATTGTTTTTATAATTTCAAAATATCTATAGCCATAATTATTATATAGCTAAATGTGTATACATAATGAAGCATGACCTTCACCATATTTACCCTGGTTTATGTAACAAAATGTTACCGTAGTGTGTGTGTATATATATATATATATATATATATATATATATATATATATATGGGAAAACAAGTTATCGTTTTAGGTAATCCAGTTAAGTTGTGAGTACTCTGTACTATGGATAGTTTTAACGCATCTATAAATACCAATGCCATGTGTTAGACCCTCCAGTATTCTGATGATTTGATCAGCGACACACACTGTATTTAATGTCGAGTGACGCAATTTCGAGTGATTAGTGGCCTTTAGACTCACCTGATCAATGAAACAATTGTTAATACTGTAAATAGAACCCTGTTTGTACAGCCGACCATGTTATTCTTCACTCTTTCACTAATATATATATATATATATATATATATATATATATATATATATATATATATTGAATTCAAATTTCGCCGAATTCCACTTTGATTATCATCCTTCTGTTGTCGATAAAATATAGTACCAGTCAAGTACTGGGGCTGATTCAATCATTTTCACCCTTCCTAAAAAATGTATTTTAACTATAGCATCCATTTTACGAATGAACTAGATTTCCAAAGCAACAACCCGAAGCAGATAACAAAAGATACATTAAACGTTGAGGATTTGACATTTAGCTACATAATAACAAATTTAATTGCATGACTTGACAATAATCTCTTGTGATTGTTTCGGAGATCAGCGTGCTTTAAACAAGCGTTCTTTAGCATTTATCTCAAAATCATCGACTAAAAAATATATATATATATCAACATATTTCCTAACCATTTTCTCATAAAATTGCGTAATCATTGAGTCTTCTCAATCTATTTCCTTTCACAATGAAAAATTCATTTCTATCTCTTTAGGCTTTGAAAATGCGTTGAACTTCACACATAATCTGTTGCCAGTTTTTTTTCTTCTTCTTATCATAGTTTCTATATATAGTAGGATTTAGATGTAATAGACGTTTACCTGTGTCATAACAGGATGTAGCAATCAATATTACACATAGCATACTGGTATGGTTTCAGAAATCAATATTTCGTCTTTTA
>OZ024749.1:54960069-54962569 GCA_964016885.1 Eledone cirrhosa | reverse complement strand
CGAAAACATTCGTTTGATTTACAGAATTGCAAAATCATCGATGAAAATGACTTGTGTTATTTAGAGATAGTCGTTTAGTTTCTATTTTCAAATGTCGTACATCTTGTTTATATCTTTCATTCTTCAACGAAAAGCGTGTGATAAGGAGAGAAAGGGGTGCTTGAAAGAAAGAGAAATTCACAGAAAGAGGAGAAAAAACATCCTGGTAAAGTATTACTCTTTTTCTTTATATGGATCAGTAGGAACGATTGACCGCTAAATAAACTTGTTCCCTGGTGCGTTGGAATTCTGAAAACGGTGTGGTTGTAAATAATTCCCATTACATTACATATATCTTTAATTTTTTTTTTTTTTTTTTTTTTTTTTTATTTATATTTTCCATCTGTTTTACTTCCTTGAAAAGATGAACAAAACCTGAAAATATTTCATTAAACGTTTCTTGCTCTGAATATAGTAAAACTCACAAGGGGTTTATTTGTGTAAAGTAGTAATTAATGACACGGAAAATGTATGGGAACGTCTTTGAATTTCAACTGCAAACATTTTCATATGTTACTAAATATCAATATGAGACTAGACATAATATAATCAATTAGTGTTTTAATGGCTTTCACTAATGTCTGATGATTTACGGAGAGGTTACTTAATTTTTTAAAACACTTTTTTATGTCCAATTGATTGTAGTTGTTGAAATCATTCGGATCATCTACAGTATTTGAACTTATAAAAGAAATAGACCAAGCCTGGTGAATTGGAAGAAGTGGATGAACATCAAATGAAAGAATTCGGTTATCTAGTGACGTCACTCTACATTCTGACTTCAAAATCCCGAAAGGGCTTATTTCACTTCTCATTTTGTCTAGGGTCGCTTAATAGTAAATACTGGCAATATAGAGAAGTTAAGAGCCGAAACACTTTCTTAAATGGGGCATAGGGCTCTTCCCTAAATACCATCTGCTGTCTAATTCTACTGAGAATTTCTTTCCCCTAGGTACACGTAATATAGAGAAGTTCATACGATATATTATAAATGGTGGGTAAGCGTTGTGCCTGATACATTAGTCTTCTTTCTTCTTTCGGCATAAGGCTTATTTCACTGCTTGAATTATTTATACCCTTGTACTTTTCTAAAAGAAACAACAAAAAACACTTCTTTCAGCTGGTCCTCTCAGAGTCAAACGTCTTCTCCAATTGATCCAGCTGGATCCCTAAGTGAGACCAGCCAAGGTCATGAATATTATCCAACTTTCTTGATCAGGGTCTACAGTTTGATCTCCTGCTGATCCAGCTAGATCCCCAAGTGAGACCAACCGAGGTCATGAATATTATCCAACTTTCTTGATCAGGGTCTACAGTTTGATCTCCTGCTGATCCAGCTAGATCCCCAAGTGAGACCAACCGAGGTCATGAATATTATCCAACTTTCTTGATCAGGGTCTACAGTTTGATCTCCTGCTGATCCAGCTAGATCCCTAAGTGAGACCAGCCAAGGTCATGAATATTATCCAACTTTCTTGATCAGGGTCTACAGTTTGATCTCCTGCTGATCCAGCTAGATCCCCAAGTGAGACCAACTGAGGTCATTAATATTATCCAACTTTCTTGATCAGGGTCTACAGTTTGATCTCCTACCGGGTGGTTTTGACGTAAAATCTGTTCAGTGATTCTTTCCTGGAACATTCCACGTAATAGGCCCAATGCAATTTTGGTATAAAATATTTTATAAATGAAAACATAGAAAGCCAGATTAAGTGAATTTGAAAATACTTTAAACTGTACTGTGAATTTAGTTATTTAAATTCACATTTCTGCTTTGTGTAGAAATATTTTAAACTGTACTGTGAATTTTCAACCCAACAGAAACAGGTTCTCAGACGTCATTCACTTACCGAGTGGGGAGGAGCATGTCAAATCAGACCAAGTAAACAATGCTTCTATTGATCTTTCCTGTGTGTATATTATCTAACTTTCGCAACTCCTCGTAGAAAAAGTAACGTGAAATAAAGTTTCACCCCAGGACATAATGCATCACCAAGCCCAGGAATAGAACTCACAATCTCACAATTGCGATGAAGTAGCCATAGGTAATATGCTGAGAGTGAAATATTCATCGTCGAAACTGAGGGAAGATCCATTTACATTTGCTTTACTTTACATCTTTCATATTTACATACAATCGACTACGTGTTTTTGGCCTGCTACATGCTTACATCTGTCTGTATATGTGTATCTGTTTTAGTTTTTTTTTCCTGTGTATGTGCGACCATGCGTGTGGAAAATTGAGAATTCCCATGAATTCATAAAAACAAGATTCGATATTACTATTTGTGGTTGGTAGTATCAGCATAAACAGGATCAATGTTCTGCCATACATTGCTCTGTATTAACTCTATCACTGGTTTACATTGACCTTGCCCACATCACATCTTCATGTCGACACGTATCTAATGTTGACTTGCAGGAGAGAGGCAACAACGAAAAGGAAAGAGATTATACGGCG
>OZ024749.1:54950069-54955069 GCA_964016885.1 Eledone cirrhosa | reverse complement strand
GTCATAAGAGTGACATTGCAATTTCTGGCACTTCTACAAATATAATACAATCGCTTGTGTCCTAACACGTGATTCAACATTACAACGTGATTTCCTCTCTTTTTCTCTCATATATATATTATATATACACGTACGTATGCACTTACATAGGGACACACACGCAGGCTAATATACAACCTCATATGCATGCATATATACACACACACACACATATATATATGTATATATTAAGAGGTGCGCTAGTATGAATATATATTTATATATATATATAAATATAATGTGCGTGTGTGTATACAAACACAACACACACATGCTTATACATATATATGTGTTTATCTGCTTGTCTTATGTATATATGTACGTGTATATACATGTATATATATGAGTATTGCTGTGTATATATATCACTACTTGCATGCATCCTTTATATCTTAGCAATGATATTTCTTCATCCTTGTTAAAATCACGGAGATTTATCAAATAAATCATATATTCGTCCATGTTATATCTATGCTGTTAACTTTTAAAATGCTTTACTCTGTTTCCCACGCCGGCAATATCCATAATGCCATAATGGAAATGAAATTTCGCAAGCTAGATTTATGCTCATGGTCTCTTAAGGGAAGCAGCATGGAAATCGAAGTATATATACATTGATTGACTTAGACACTATGATTATTATCACTATTATTACTACTACTACTACTACTACTACTATTATTATCATTATTATTATTAGTTGTAGTAGTAGTAGTTTCATTATAATCCTGTTGTTTCGATTATTGTTTTATTTTTCATACATTACCGCGCACACACACATACATATAACATATTATATATATATATATATATACATGTGTGTGTGTGTATACATATAGAGAGACGTATGCTTTTACGTGTATATATATTCGTGTAATGTGATTTGTCGAAATATACCATCTACCCTAGTCATTCGACAGAAATTCATAATTAACAAACCTAAACAGAAATCGTTATTATGGTTCGATATGAAGGCGTTGCTCCAGCATGGCTTTAGTGGAATGACTAAAAGCAGTAGAACACAAAAATATTTTAAAACTTGATATCACTTGCAATATATCATAAATTGCGTTCATAGCAAACACCAATAGGTGTCTTGTGGTGAGCAAGGCTGATAATGCAGATTGTTAGAAATAATCAGGAAAAATTTAGAGTTATAAGGGCAGAGATTGTTATTATTTCCATGTTTCTTATCCGAATTTAGTTCCCACCGAGGTTAACTTCGGTGGAAATATATATCAGTTTAATGTACACTCGTCAATTGTATCGACTGTATCATTATTCACTTCTATTTAGTAATATTCTGAGCTTAGAATAACATTTCCGACGAAACTTGCGATTATATGGGATATGTCTATATAAGAAGGGAGCTTAAAAAACCTATAGACGTGACCAGAGTTTTCCAAGTATCAACTATACTCCCAGGATATATCAGTGTGGACATCTATATACAGGGTGTGATAGGTCAGTGAACCTAAAGATAGGTAACTTAGCGTTCACTGTGACTTGAACCAATTACATGTTTTTTTTCTTATTTTCTCTTTGTTCTTTTACTGTTTTTCTTTTGGATATTGTTCAATGAAATATTCTTTCTAGTTTTTATATTTGGTAGTTTGGTCATTGTGTCATATTTCGTTACCTGTTCTAGAATGTCAGTATACCATTTAAAAGTTTAACCTGATCATTGATGTTGTTATTCATATCTGAAATGAATATGTATGAAGGCCCAACCAAGGGTAATTATAAAAATTACTGCAACAATGATGTTGCCTCGTGATTCACCCGACCAGTCAGTGGAAACAGGTAAAAGCAAAGAGTTTTGGTCAAAGTGAAGTGTACATATTTGACAAAGGAGGTACACTGTGACTATAAAATTGTGTACGGTTTACAAAGACTGATGGCATTTGCCAGGTCCTGTACGAATCTGAATGATTGTAGCAGTAGCGACCCTACTAAATGCTTCAAATATAAAAGTAGTGATGTTAAACCTGTAGGCCAATGCAAATTCAAAGCAGTTCATTAAGTTAGAATTTAAAAAACGTTAAAAAAAAAGAACAGGAAATCTGTTTTTACAGTATTTCAGAATGGTACAGATTAGAGCTTGTCATACAAAACAAAAAAAAATAGCTTGTTGACAGCATGATTAGAAAGATTACACAACTTGGAGATAATCCAGCCAGAGGCAATAGTTAAAATTTTCTATTAGAAAAAATGTGATCCCTAGTTTTTAGATATATATAAAAATATGGATAGAATGAAAAGTTTCGACTTCAACAAATATGAATATTTTTTGCAAATTATTTAGCAAACCAAACTCACACCCATGTGTGTATATATATATATATATATATATATATATATATATATATGCGTGTCCGTGTGTGTATACGCGTATCCGATAGGTTGTATATGTGTATAAATGCGTGCCGACGTATACGTATTTTTAAACAATATTTTAAATTTGTGGGAATGCAATTAAATGTATTAAATATAAATAAATGTGTATGTATATATTATATAAATAGTATTTATAGTCCTCAGTGTATAATATACATAGTGTAAGTAATTATTTTAACGGATTCTTTACGACAATTATATTTATTCCTTTCAATAACTTATATATATATATATATTGTTGTTCTGTCTCTTTTTTTCTTAGTTTATTTTTGTTTGTTCCACCATACTTTACGTTGATGGCTACAGCAAGCAGCACAATAAAGATAACGACCCGTTTGAGGGCGATTATTTGAGTTTTAATGTCTATGTGAAACACTTGTCTACATTGCACGAACGATGTTATAAAAACAATATCATACTTATAGATTCGAAGCAACGAGTAATCTAATGTGATGCAATAAAGTATGTTGATGCTATATATATGGTACGGTCAGTTATTAATTAGACAATTGCTACTTGTGAGGATTCAGAAGTATTTTGTTTAAATATTTTTAGTTTCATCTCCTTATTTATTGTTGTTGTGGTGGTTATTGTTGTTTATATGAGAATATAAAATTATTTAATTACACATTTTAATCGCCTTTTTTCCACGTACACGCACTTGGAAACAGAAGCACAACAGTCAAGTATGCTGATGAGCACATATCATAATATATATTATATTAATGAATATATATATATACATGCAGATGTGTATGTTTTATCGTTATCATTTGTGTATATTCAATGGTCTAGCTTCTCGCTCATTCATGCAGGCATCTGTTCTATTATCTATGGATTTATGTATATATATATATATAGTAGTAACACAACAGTTAGTTTACCATACCGAGAACAATTGTTCTCGGTATGGAGAACTAACTGTTGTGTTACTACTTCTACCAAACTCGCCCCTTGGACTGAGTCCTCTACCACTACGGATATTACCTTCCAGTGCTCTCTCTCTCTCTCTCTCTCTCTCTCTCTCTCTCTCTCTCTCTCTCTCTCTCTGTAGGTGCGTATTCCTCTTTTGTGTTACACTATTTTTGTAAACAACTTATAGCCAGTGTGTTATATATCCTGAATGTATTTTCATATGGTTAATAAAGTCAGAATGTTTAAGTTGAAAAATATCACTACAACTGATATTTATATATTCATTACTTAGTAGATCCTAAATACCAAATGTTCAAATCTCTTAATACCTTTGTTTTTCTAATATTAATACGATCTCCTGGCATTTCGGACATGATATTTTAATATAGTTGAATCGTAAATGTGTTGTAGAATAACATATATACGAAAACATATTTATCACCATTCGATGTCATCTGATTATATCTGATGATTTCGGTGGTATTCTGCTCGAAATATAGGAAAAGGACATTTGTAAGGTCAACCCAGTCACCTTTTGACCAGAGCTCCCTTGAATCAGTGGAAATCTGCTGCTAAGCAATACAAATCGTCCAAATAAAAAAATAATGTATATGTTCTAAATTGAGTGAGAAATTCCACTATAAGTTTTTTGGAGAACATACATTTTTATTCTATTATGCAATAGGGAAGATAAGAGAGATAAGCAGTAATAATCCTAGTCTTTTGTAAATCCTCTCAGATAAAGTTGATATTAATAATCTGTGCATAAGACGATGGTGGTAGGGTGAGGTCTGTTCACTGTAAAATATTGTGTAGTCATAAAGGAATAATATTTGTCCAAGTTCGTATCTGAAAGTAAAAACATAAAATGGTGAGAGCTGTAAACATAGAAGAAACAATAAACACTGGTAAATAAATAGAAGATATCATAGAAATTAGGAAAAGAAATTCAAGTAAAAAAACCATGCACATAATTTTCTTGAAAGACGTCGCATTTAGAAGGATTTGGATTGGCTAAGGAAATGTGTTGTGTTTTAGGCAGAGGGTTAATACTTTTGGGGGAGGGGAGCGTTGATTAAATCGACCCTGGTACGTTACTGGTACTTTATTTTATCGGCTCTGTAAGGATGAAAAGCAAAGCTAGCCTCGACGGGATTTGAACTCAGAACGTAAAGGTGGTAGTTATAGGCCACAAATCAAATTGTCTGATGCTCTACCAGTTCTGCCAATCCTCTGACCGCAAACCAGTAAAATAATAGAAGATAAAACGGATATGAACATTTGTCTTGTTACTCTATAGTACTCTGGACCTTTTGTCATTTATAACTGTAGAAAAATGGAGGGAAAGTATTATATAGATGTGAGCATGTCTGTATATGTGAAATATATGAATGTGCTTTAATTGATAACATGCATTACATTAGCTCATACATATTGTTCTCCATCGCGTGTATCCCCTTCTCTCCGTTCATCCTCAATCTTCCTTTCTCTATTCTCTGTCTGACTGATTTCTGTCTATCTGACTCGCCCTCCCCTTCTATATAATATATATATATATATATATATATTTATATTTACTTCACTATATGTATGATCGTGTGTAATGCAACGGACATATATATATACATTCACACACATACATTTGAATA
>OZ024749.1:54930069-54942569 GCA_964016885.1 Eledone cirrhosa | reverse complement strand
ACTATTTCTTAACACTTTCTCACTCATCCATATAACTTCTATATCGTATATTTTGTTTGCTATGTTATAAATAAATGTCTCCGATTTCTATCAATTCTCAACTAAAAATAAATCTATTTATCAATTACATCTTTACTTTTCTCTTTTCCTTTTAAAAACAAAAATAATTCGTCCCTCTCTTACAGAATCCTATTCACTTCTATTACTTCAATGTTTATCATTGTTACACAATCTATTTTCCTCCCACCTCTCCCTAAAATATTTCTTCAATTCACTTTTCGCTGCAATTGTCTTTCAATCTGTCAATCCCAGCAACAATTTACACCGTCTTTCGCGCCTTTGTTTATCGAGATAAGCTGCAACTCGTTAAAAATATATTACCTGTTGGACTTTCTCTAGGCTTATCTCTCTCTCACTATATATATATATATATATATATATATTTATGGTTAAGCAGTGAGTGTTGTTACTCATGGAATTTCACCTGCGTGCTCACAGAATCATTAGACAAGATCTATCTATCTTTATATCTTTTCCTCTCCCATTCTCTTTCCGTATACACACACACACTCGCACACACATACGCACATACAGACACAAACACACACACTCAATATCTATACATATAAATTAATTGACAACCAAATATGGTGCTTCATTTTATTAATATCTACGTGCGTTTCAACTTCATTGTTAATATACTATCAATACATATATATATATATATATACCGTATGTTTAATTAAAAACATTTAGAAGACCATATGCTATCACTTTTCGGCGAAAGAAGGGAGAGAAGCTGACAGCCTGTTTCACGCTGGTTGGCGTTCATCAGAGCCACGTACTCCCCTAAATTAAAAACAAAGAACAAAACCAATAACGAAGAGTGCAGTACAAACAGTGTTAGTATTAAGTTCACGCGTCTGAGGGGGTGTGAAATAGAGAGGGAATGAATCCGTCATGAGTGGAGATATCTTAATTTTTTCTGATGATATGAATGTTGAAGAAAACTGTCGAAATAATAGTACTGCCACACTCCATTGACTGGTTGCTGTAAAGGAAGTAAAATGTTGAAAATAATTACTGGTATCAGGCTTTCTTATATTTGATAGGTTTTAGTAGGGGTAAACAGATTTTGATCCTACCTCAATAGAAGTCCCCCAGGAGAAATAAAACACTAGTTAGTTTCCAATGAGATTTTACTTTGGTTCATCATTGTGTTCTCGCATGATTTATTTCTGCTTCTCACACGGAAACATTAAGAATATTAGAGTTCCAAGCGCATCATTGAGGAATGAAAGATCTCAGGTGTGAAGCTCTCCTATTTTCGGTGCCCGACCGCATTCTTAACCCTCTTGTTGTAGATATGTTTAGACCACAATGATGAAAGTCATTATAATGTGGAACATAGTTATAAAAATATAATTATATCTCATTCAAGAATTAAATCAGTCCAATTAAATCAGCGACAGGCGTTCTCCAAAACACGTGATCTTAGTAATATATTCACCTGTTTATTCTCAATAAATCAATACGGTTTTACAAAAAAATCCTTCTATTCTGACATCTTTGATTTAATAGAATAGGTACCAATAATTCTGTCTTGTGTGTTCAAGTACTAAGATTGATATAATTAACTTGGCTTTTCCCCCAAATAAGCTGGCCTTGGATCTAAATTACAAATCGATATCTATGTATTCAGTTTGAAAGAACCACTAGACCGTAGAAGATAATTGCATCTGTGTAGGTTTTGCCTTCAAATCCCACCGAGGTCAAATGGATTTGATAAAATACAGTAATTATTAGGTACAAAGGTCGATATAATCCAGTGAATCTATTCACCCTAATTTCAGGTTTTATGTCACTTTTTGAAATAAATATTCTTGTATGTGAAGAGGATTAATGTGACAAAACCGGTAATGGTTCTCATAAATACGATAACTTCCTACACGTGGGGATAGTGTCGGGGTCGAGATTATTACTACTAGCGATGTATGTAGATATACTTGTAAGTAAATAAGTATTTATGAATGTGTGTATGTATGAATTTATATATATATATATATATATATATATATATATATATATATGTTCTACTGCACTATGGAGCAATGTGTAAGTATATCTATCTTGTAATTTTCCATGGAATAATATATATAAATGTGTGTGTAAATTCTATATGAAGTTATATATTGAGAATAGATGTTAATGTTTATAAGTAAATATTTGCAAGGATGTATGTAGTTAAACTTCATGACACTCAGTCTACATGAACATAAATATATATATATATCATAATCTATTTTATCTTCTTTATGTATACGTTATATTCGCATATATATGTGCAGGTGTGCGTTCGTGCTTGTGTATGTGTGGTGTTCACGTGTCTGTCTAAAGGTATGTATACTCTCTGTTATGAGGACACACACATATTTTAATGTAGCAAACACATTACAAACATTTGCTTCTCTTTTATGTGACATACACCACATATAGGTATAGACATATTTACACACATACGTGCAAGTATATACACTCACACACACACATATATATATATATATGGTTATAGGTACATACACTCATAATGTGTATAAGAAAGTATATTATCTCACCTACATATTACATTATTAAATGTGTATTTCTATGTCAATATATACAATAATCCAATTATATACATATGTATGTATATGATTTAATATGTATATGTGTATATATATGCATGCATAATTATAAGCATGTATTAATGATCAAACATCTCATTATATACACATATCTATCTATATATATTTATATATACACACTTCCATTTATCTATATATAAAATAATTATGTATGATTGTATATGCATGAAAGCGAGCAGTTCCTGTGGGAAAGTAGATGCATACTCACATGCAACTACTCATGCATAAACATATAACATACGGTTTCTAATTACTGTTATCGTAAAATCCTTTACAAAACACCACCCCGCCATTACAACATACATTTACCCTTACACAGAAATATACCCCCCACACGAAACCTTGCACGGTATATATGCACACGTATATACACACGTGTGCATATATACACCGACACGATCACTTGAATATGTAATTTTACGTTTATATATGTATACCTATATATCATGTGAAGGCGTGTGGCTAAGTGGTTAGAGAATTGGATTCGCAATCCTAAGGTTGTGAGTTCGATTCCTGGACAGGGCGATGCGTTATGTCCTTGAGCAAGACACTTTATTTCACGCTGCTCCTTCTACCTGGAGTTGCGACCGATAGATAGTATTAGCAATTGGAAAGACCAACGGAAACATTGTTTCGTCGGTCCGATTTGACAAAAGTCGATCGTCTCCTCATATATCATGTTTAATATAGAAATGGCTTATACAGGACTGGTACTGTTTCATTCAAAACAAATCATAGAGAGAGAGTGAACGTATTGTACCTATGTTATGTGCAACAAATGGTTTGTGACTTGGCAGTAAGGTATAACATGGATATAGTAAGACAATACTCTCGTTCAAAATGTCCACACACACACACACACACACACACACACACACACACACACACACACACACACACACACACACACACACACACACACACACACACACACACACACACACACACACACACACACTTGCTATCATCCTTCCAGACTATTTATCTATGTCTCTATCGCTTATTCCTTTTTACTCTGTCTTTTTATATATTCGGTTTCCTCACAAATCCTTTGTTATACAAAATGGATTACAAAAATTTCTTAGATGCTTCGTTTGAAAACGAGTTCCGATCCAAAGTTTTAAGAAATCATTATTCTGGAATATTTTTAAAGAGCTTCCCCCCCCCCCTCCCCCTCCCCTCAACATCTAACGTTATCCAAATGTAGAATTTTCTTTTCCAGTGAATATTAAGAGACAACCGCCTATATATATATTTCTACATTTCCGAAATCATATATGACGAAATTCTATAGTCGTGTAGATCCTATATTTATGTCTATTTATAAAGAATATAATATGCCTGTATTTCTGTAGTTCCAGAAGAACACAAGAATACAGTGTTCCTTGCTTTTGTATTCCTTTAATTTTTATTCCCGTGGATATTGTTATTTTCCCCATAACTTTGTGCTTGTGCTTCTTTGTTGTGACATGCACAAACACTTCCTCACCACCCCCTCCATATACCTCTCCGACATCTCATTCTACTCCTTATTCTCATCCTCATTCTTCTTCTCCTCATTATACTTCTTCCTTCCACTACTTCCACTACTACTACTACTACTAAAGCCTAATCTATAACATTTCCATATTTTTCTCGTGCTATTGTCCATTGTGCCATAAGTTATTTTAGTCCAGTTGTAATAGCAACTGTACTAAAGTAATTGTGTTACTTTATATACATCTAGGCTTACTGTAACGACATAAATACTCCCATTCTAAATACACTATATAAGATATAACAATATATCTCATGTCTATAATGCACTACCACCTTGTTATAAAGTATTTGTGTATCCCAGCCTATGTTTTGAGGCATAGTGACATATTTCTTTGATTGCTACCGAGTAGTTTCATCCAAAATGACGTCCGCAAAGCAATGTGGGCTTCTGCAAAATATGGCGTCGTTTAATACACGTTTTATAAATATTTAAACAATGTTTATGAAATGATTTTTGTTTTTGTTCATTAAAATATTCTAACTTTAATAACATTTTAGTTTAATTTAGTGTCTTATTTAGCTTGTCGAAGATTGGATCCATACCTATATTTCACACACAATGACGATTCAGAAAGGGTTTAACGATTCAACAATAAAATTATATTTTGGAGCCACTGTTGTAGACTGACTTTTTATAGTGGTGTATATCAGTGGAGTACTGTTGGGATTTCTTCTTCTTCCAGCACAATGGCATTATGCAGTTCTAAATACCGTCAATCTATCTTTAATGTGCATCTCTTCTTGTATTTCCAGCTTGCTTAAAATGTATTAAGCATGGGAAAGTGTATATCATTATATTAATACATTCGATTTATCATACAGTGTGAGAACGTTGAGAAATCGCTACAGGAATGTAGTTTTAGTATTATGACGAAAAGAAACGTCATTTCCTTATTCTGAGGTTTGACTGCAGTTAAATGAATGACTGGGTTGGAACTCTGATACTTCCATGTCACATATTGATTATCTATTTATTCATATACTAAATATGTGTGTGTGTGTGTGTGTGTGTGTGTGTGTGTGTGTGTGTGTGTGTGTGTGTGTGTGTGTGTGTGTGTGTGTGTGTGTGTGTGTGTGTGTGTGTGTGTGTGTGTGTGTGTGTAATATTCACACACACACACACACAGATATATATATGTATATGTATGTATGTTATACATCAATTACGTACATTCAATATCCGATGACACGCATTTAAACACATGTCAGCTTTCTTCATGTAATTCTAACTTTCTATTCAGTAATTTGGCGACCATATTCTGTATGGAATGGCATCATATGTTACTCTACATCTGAGCATCAATTATCGTATAACATTATGCCCTGTTTCTATGTCTATGCACACATAATGTTGCATAATTCAAACATGTATTGCTGTTCATTTAACCGTGCCAACTTGTACCTCTATAAACACCACATACACATGTTACATATCTGATATTTATGTTAATGTTGTTGATGATGACGATATTCCCTTAATCGTGGACAAAAAGAAGAAAAAAAATGGCTATTATGATTGTATTTTTCATGTTTTGGTTGGTTTCCATGTCAATAATTTTTACTTTGTATTTTAATTTATTTCTTCCCTTTGCCATGTGTGATTATGTATCGTGATTTATCAGTTTACAGTTATCTTTGAATGATTTTGAACAACATGTTCAGCAGACCTGGGCGACGTTGCTAGCGGTGCATACAATAAAGAGATATAATTAGAACAGATATGAATAAAACCAACTTGTTTTTAGTTTGCTCTCAGTTTCATATACATAAAATCATAGCCACTAATCTACACATTGTAATCAGTAGAATTTTGGCTTTTGGTCTGAAACATAAAACACCTTTTGTCATTTCAATTAAAAATAAATGTGAGAGTATTGGTGGATTACGTCTGTTTCCTTGAAAAAAAAACAACACAAGAATATAATGGCGTCTACTTGCAAGGGAAAGGAAAGAGAAACAATGTATTTGTTACTATCGATTATATGAAAACTATAATTGTTTATGACATAGTTTTATCGATTTCTTCCTTACTTCATTGTATTTAACATATGTGTCCATAACGTCCCCTTTTCATAGCGACAAAAAGACGAAAATCCAAGTAAATCAATCAAGCAATATATAATTCTCCCCTTCAGCAACATGGATAAGTTACCGCATATCAATAAAAACTTAAGGTTTAACACCTTATATGATCGTTCAAGTGATTTTATTTCCTTCATAATACTTTCAGCCATTCGCTCAAAATCAAACGTTGTTAGATGACGAATTAAATTAGCGTTTGCCGTATGCTTTCTATTTCAGACGTTTGGACTTCAACACAGAACTGAGATACACAACACAGATCCTTCCAGCATGACACAAGAATACTAGTTGCAACATCGAAACGATCGAATAGAGGGGTATTAATAAAACATCTATATTATAAGAGTGTTATTGTTTTATTTCAAAACTGGTTCACTTTTCTCTGAATCAAGTTCACTGTATACTACAACATATTACCTGATGACCGTGACGACTTTTTATATATCTAGCATTACCTTAACAATGGATCACTTTCTTTTAAAATTGATAGAAACCAAACGCCTCTGAATCCGCAGTCTATTTCTTGTAGGTTGAATAAATGACATAGAATTTCATGATATAAAAAAACAGTATCAGTGTAATTCTGATATGAATTTATATGCCCTAAAACTCAATGGAAGTGTAAGCGTATATCTTGCGCCAAGTTATGTCATTAATGATTACTTATATGCCTGCTTTAATTCGTAATATATAAAAATCTGGCAGATTAATCATTTAAAATTTTAAATCTTTTCTTTTCATTTACTCTTATATTTATTTTAGGTTATTTCATTTGCCTACAAACATTAATAACATATGGGGTTTTATTTCTTTCAATTTACGAAAAGTGTAATGAATAAATAGAACGCATTTTAGCAGCCGCCCGAGGCATAATATTTAATGGAACTTGCCTCTTAGCAAGACCCGAAGATGAAGCTAACTCATTTTCATCCAGTGCTAAACTTGAGAAGGTATGTATTCTACTTGCTAAAAATAGCTGTAAAGTATTCCTCATATTATACACATACTCTCCTAAAGTTATAACAATGCTTAGGATAATAATAATAAAATGGATAGAAAAGACGTGATGGTTATGGTAGGAAAGCATGTGAAACAAATGTCAGCAAGATTAAGGTAAGATATGGTTCTAAACAACAAAAAACAACGACTTTGAGGACATATATATATATATTTTTTAATATATAGAAAAATATATATAGATAAATACATATTTATCTATATATTTATCAATCAATATATATATGTATACATACAAAATATATATATATTTATTTGTTATATATATTTACATAGCAATGTATATATTTACAAAAATATTTATATATGTATAGATATTTGTATATAGTAATATATATATATATATATATATATTTATATGTATATTTATATAAATAAATATATACACATATCTACATAAATTTATATATAAATGTCAATAATTATCTATATATATTCATCTATATACATATAAGAATATAAATATTTATATATAGATTAATATATCTATATTAATATATCAATATATATAAAAATAAACATTTATATATAAGTATCTATCTATATATAGAAAGCTCTCTCTCTCTCTCTATATATATATATATCTATATATATCTATATATATCTATATATATATCTATATATATATATATATATATATATATATATTGCTACATAATGTCCAGCCTGTGTTGGCTGCCCTTATGTTACCTTCATACCGGGATAGCAGGGTGTGAAGATGTTTCTTGAAAACATCCACGCCATGGAGATATCTCAGATAATATATATATAATCTGAGATATCTGCATGGCGTGGATGTTTTCTTATATATATATATAAAGAGAGAGAGAGAGCAGTATATATACTATTTTATATATATTCCACAGTCCTCCGAGTAGTTTTTGTTCTCACTGTCACGATTCTCGCTTAAGGTAGATTATGAGCATCTTAAATTATGTCAGCTATACAACTACAAAGTACATGACTTTCAGAACATACCTATTTCTAGGTTCTGTGTTACATTAAGCTGTTGTGTATGAACAACGAAATAAAACAATATGTGACCTCATTTTGTTTTTAGATTAATTTAATGGCGTGCAGTTTGAGACAACAATTTCATGACAAAATAGGACCGGAACAAAATGCTGTAAAGAAATCTGGATCGTTGGAATTTGTGCACCAGACATCTAAATTCAAAACAGTCGGAAATTGTTCACTCACACGCTGAGACAAATTGCTCAAACTAACATGGTTTCGTAGATCTATATATATGCCATCGAACGCTGTTACGTCGTAAAAGGCAGATGTTCTTTCTTTCATTTAATAAATACTATCACCAACAACTTATGTCATCAAAAGGAATGTCGAAAATCTCTGGTTACCTTTAGATAACTGCAAAGAAACAGGGATTGTAGCTGTGATCAATCTGAAATAGCAACCTGATAAACTCACATGGATTATTAATATATATGCAATATCTGGACAAGAATCAGGTATCGGTTTTCGAGAAGAATACAAGGGGACTTATGTCTTAAATCAAAGTGTGCCAGTATATAAAAATACCTGAAGGATGATAATTCACTAGGCTACATGAACAAAGATGAAAAAAGCTGAAAGGGAAAATATCTGATCTTCTCAAACATAAACAAGAAACACCTTTGAGAAAAAATATATACAGATAAATTCATCTCTTACTTTCGAGATAGTTGTTTTCAATACTGACATACGTTCATACATATAAATATGTGTGTGTCTATATATATATATATATTAAACATAGCAATAAGCTTGCGACCATTTACCGAAAAGTTCTATTGATGTATATCTTGTTCTGCTTCTCTCTCTCATATATATATATATATATATATATATATATATATATATATATATATATTACATACACACGATTCTCTCTCTCATATAAAAACACACGCACACAATTCTATCTCTAGCAATCTAGCTTGGTCGATATGTTTAAGTTTAGATGTATATACGTATGTTCGCTTGCAAGCACAAACATAATTTCGTATATATCTTGTAAAAACAAACATACAACTGTCACATTTAAAATGTGTGAGTTTAGATTAAATTATTAATAGTGAAGATAAATGCAAACAATTATTTTTTTTCAAAGTCATGTATACATGTTTACATGGAAGTGTTTTAATTTACCAAACCATATAAATACAATTGCCAAACATGTAAACATTGAGAATATATTTATGTACGATTGTACATATATATATGTATGTATATATATATATACATACATATATGTTTGTATATATACATATACATGTATATATACATATACATATATATGTATGAAAGCTTGAAAAGTAGTAAGTAAACATGTACGTATATGAGTATAATTATGGAGGCTTGTCTATATAATTATATATGGAGAGAGAGATTTATAAACATATACACACACACACAAAACCACACACATTCATAAATGTATAATTGTATAAGCATATATGTGTATTCAAAGTCATATATATTTACTTCTTCCACATTTACCTAAATTACAAATATAACTACAAACAATATGTGATAGGTACGTAATTTCATACAAACAACTCTACACACAAGCGTACAAAGAAGCATATTCTTATATATATTCATACATATATACACTCCCATCAAAATGTATGTATGTATATTTATATATATATAAATATATTTGTGTCTATGTGTGTTGTATGTGCCTGTGTTTATATATATGCATATATCTTGAGACACAGGGAGGAGGAATGATGGATACATATATATATATAGAGAGAGAGAGAGAAAGAGGGGGGAGTGAGGGATATATATAGAGAGCGAGGGGGGGGGTGTCTATGTAAATTACGTGTTCTTGACATGCTCATTAAAAGACGTGCATAGAAAAAAAATATATATATAAGGATATTTGAAGCAAGCAATTTGATGATGAGTATACAGATTCAGCCCCCACCACATCCCACAATTTCTTGTCAATATAAGTAAGACGGACTGGAGGAAAAAGGATTCCATTCACGGGATTTGATCGCTTCCGACACAGGATGACAACATATCAAGATGTAAAAAAAAGATGTTCAAAAGATACGTGACAGATTTAGAATTTCACACACACACATATATATATAGATATATATATATACATAACTACATATATATATATTTATTTCGAATATATTTATTTATGTCTGTGTGTTTTCCATATTTTTCATATATTCACTTTCAATTCGATCGCTTAAAAGCCTTCATAAATTATATGCTTCATTTTACAAACGCTCACTACTTTCACACACACAACCATTGATTAAGACAAGCCCTTACTCACACACACAAGCTTATATATATATACACACACACATAAATATGTGTATATACTTATAAATATATATGTGTGTGTATGTGTGACACATATACAGACACACTCATATATATATATTGTATCATGTTCCTTGGGAACACATATATTAAGAAGGCATAACATAAAATATATACACATAAGATTTGCTATCTTAAAGCATTCGCACACGGAACCCTGAATGTACATGCATAATTTTGCATGCTGCAATGATAAAAAGATATTGAACATTTGTATTGATGTTAAATTGTATTGAACACTTCCTTTCTCTTCTCTGCCCACTGAAAGATCTTCACAAAGATTTGAAAGTCTCTTTCGTTTAAAAAGACAGAAAGAAATCGGGTAAGGAAGGGTTAGAACAAGAATAATTGATAACCAGTTTCGATTCTAATTAAGTTGATGACATAAAATAATCAGTGATTCCATTTTTTTCTTCTTTTTCTCTCTCCTGGAAGTAGGAATTCTAATTAAAGCGAAGTAAGGAAATGTGGATTGAGGCGAAGATGGGTTTACTGGCAAAGAAATTGGTAACTAAATTGAGATGTATGTGGTTTTGTTTTCGATGCTGCTAATTCTAAATATCAACGTGAAACATAAAAAAGGTAGGAAGTAAAATATATCCAAATAAAGTAAAAAAGAAAAAGCAAGAACACAAAACACAAAAACAAACAAATAATACAATAATACAATGAAAAAACATTAAAATACTGAGAAATTTATGGTAAAATAAAATAACTCATCCATACAAGATTAAAGAGATGTTCTGCCTGAAAAATGTGTGATATTTAAAAATAGGAAAAAAAAGAACAATATATGTACAAGCAACAAAAAAAAAAAAAAAAAAAAAAAAAAAGGACTAAACGGAATACCAGATGCAAGCAAATGAAAATTCAGTTAGAATGTGTGAAAGGTTGATTCAAATGAAACATTAATTTAAGATGTTTATCCATAATCAATATCTATGTAAAAAAAAATAACAACAGAATTTGACTAAATATTTAGTTATTTCCATACAATTCTATTCGTTAATTATTTCAAAATTTTACCATTCAACAAACAATATTTAAAAGTTTAAGGTCTCCTGTCAAAGTCATTTCATTTCATCATGTATGTATAATTCCAGAATATATATATATATATATAGGTAAAGAGTCAGGACCACGGCGGCTGAGCTCCGGCCGTTTCGACAGCTAGATCCCTACCCTAAGTGTCGAGTACTCTGGTGCGTTATGGTCCACCTGGTATATAGCAAAGAAGGTGTGGTAAGATAAGTCAGAATGGATGCTGCAAAAACCATTACTCACAAGAGTACTCGATACTTGGGGCAGTAGAGTGTAGTAATGTGAAGCATTCATGACCCCAACGGCTGAGCTCCTGCGGTTTCAACAGCTATTACCGAGTTCCTAAATAGCTGTTGAAACGTCGGGAGCTCAACCATCAGGGTCCCAAATAATTCGTGTGTGTGTGAGAGAGAGAGAGAGAGAGAAAAGATTTCTAAGTCATACTGGATACCAAACCTTATTCGATTATTAATTGATTTGTATTTATTCTATCGACCAGGATATTGACTACTATGGGATTTGAACTTATATTCAACAATTGTATACCTGGAAAAATGTATTATTTACCTGGTGTTCTACCTTTTGTGCCATGTATGATAACATTATCTGCTTTTTAAGACAATTTATCTTCTAAAGTCAAGTTAGTATAAATGTAACAATAGATACTATTTGGAATTATTCTGACAATATGTAATTACGTTCCGCAACACGAAATTAACTTCTTAACTACTTCTCACTAGAAAAGGAATAAATTTAAACTTCCACTCCTACTTTATTCCA
>OZ024749.1:54912569-54922569 GCA_964016885.1 Eledone cirrhosa | reverse complement strand
TTGGGGTACCTGAGTGAAAAGAGGAGGAAAGAAATAGATGATTAGAAGAAAAGACAGAGGAGGAGGAGGTTGAGAAGGAATAGAGAAGATTAGTAGAACATGTAGATGGGGGGGATAGGAACAGAAGAACATTGGAGAGAAGAGGTGAGTGTATGGGGTAGCAGAAAGAGGCTGGAGAAAGAGGGAGGGAGTGAAGAAGAGATGTAGAAGAATGAGGGGGGGGGTGAAAGGAGGAGTTTGAGATAAAAAGAAATCGGAGGAATTTGAGAAACATGTTTAATAGGAGTATCAAAAATTGTATTTTGGGATACAATACTAGGATAATATTATGGATATATATATATATATATATATATATATATATACATATATTATATATAGTAATAATAAATGTGAAGACTAAAACTCGAAGAGGGCTCGATAAGGATTATTTATATATATAAACCCGTACACCAAATATTTATTATAAGAACAGATTAAAGTTTGAGCAAAGATTCCTTTCTTTAACCCTTAACAGGATCTTCTGAAACTAAACAAAAATCGGTGTAAAGGTGCAATTGAATTGTGTTCACAGACGGTATGCCAAGATGAGCACTGGATGCTATTGGAGAGCAGAGTATCGTTAATAATTAGGGAACAAAGAGTCAGTGTTGCATCATATACATATTTAATTGCATATTACATGTTTCACTGCCGATCAGCTCGAGGAACGATCGATTATGTTCGTTCCTAACTCTGGAAACGAAAGCTCCTCAGATATGTGTTTTCACATGTAGGCTCACGTCCATATATATATATATATATATATATATAGACTTTAGTCCAGAAATAGCCGTCGAAACGGCTTGAGCTCTGCCGTTGGGGTCACACTTTCTCCTATTACCCACTCTACTACCCTAAGTATTGCGTACTCTGGTGCGTTATGGTCCATCTGGTCCCTTACCACAACTCCTTCGTTATATATATTTATAATGTTTGTGAGTGTAATGTATGTATGTATGATTGTTGATTAGATTAATTTACAAGGCATTAGTGAAATCTGAAAGTATAATTGTATTTACTTCTAGGTTCGCGCATATATCTTCTGTAGACGGTTCAGATGCAGTTAGCTTAAATGGTTAAACGTAACACTGTCGTAAACGGCAGATTGGTGGTTAGTCCCCTGTGGGCGTTTCTGGCTACTTCGTTCTATATTATTACTTATTCAACATTTATCTATACTTAAATTCATTATGGTTGTTTCTCAAATATTTAATTAATCAAAATATTTAATTACTGACAGTAGCATCAGATATTACTGTCAGAAATGAAGTAAGTTTATGCGATAGTGTCCAATGTGAGTGACCAATCCCGGAACTAGTAGTGTTTGTTCCATATATGAGTAAAAGAAAAGGAAAAACAATCATGAAGCGACAACCTTCAAAACTAGAAGTGTTATGGTCGTTGTAGGCATGAATCTTTCCACGAGATACTGTAGCTGTTTCTCATATTTGTTCCGCAGCGTTTCCTGATACGAACTTCCAGATGAAATGATATATAACTACTACACAGTACCATTATATTATTCACAGATGTACATGTATTGCCTGAAAGGTTGTATACTGTCTCACTAAAATCAATATTTATCATTGATCTAGATGAGTACAAGGTATGAATTTATTTATGGGGGAAAGGGAATGTCCCTCGAGCAAGATTCATAATCTAGATATCTCAAAGAAAATAGATATTTCGAGTGTATTGTGTCCCTAATGTAACCTAAGAAAAGAAAATGCCGTATCTTATTTCTGAATTTCAAGAAGCTAAAAATAAATATTGATTTAATTCATTGTATATTACCATTCTACTCTACCTTAAATAAATAAACTTAAAACACAAATAATACTCCTTAAACAAAAAAAAAACACATAAAACGTTTGACGACATGTAGCAATTCTATAGTGGTCTTGAGTGTCTATCGTCTGCTAAATCTATACATGATCTGAAATACTTGGAAGACGAAAAGCAAACCGTAACTTCGTAAATAGTATAATATATTGTCTGAAGCACATAGGTACTGCATATATTTCATAATATTGGATTCACTTCTGCTCAGACGCAAAGCACTTGGTGTAAAAGGAGAAAATGTATGTTGATTGAATTGACTAGAGTATAATACTAGTCATATTCTATTATATATTATAGACGCAAGAGACATAAAGAAAAGAGGAGGAATTGGGAAATTGGGCGAAAGAAAGAGAGAGAGAAAAGATGTAGAGAATGCGACATAGGGAAAGACAGAAAGAAAGAGAAGATGCAGATAGTTAAGGTGACAGGTTACCAGGGAATAAAGGAAATAGATAGATAACCGCATGTGTGTGCAGATCGATAGATATATTTCTTTATCGAAGATAGATAGATAGATAGATAGATAGATAGATAGATAGGTACGGAGATATAGAGAAATATATAGAGAGTTCTAGTCCTGTAGAATCTCATCTATATATATATATATAAAGAGAGAGAAATATATATATATATAAAGAGAAACCTAGTGTGTCTATGTGTGCGTGTATGACTATCGGGTAGTATTCACTTACCGAATCTCCATTGCATCCATTTCTAAGAACTTAAACTTAAACTTACGTATCTACTTAGGCTATTTTTACAGTGAGTAATTAGTACTAATTCACCTGGTACTAGAGGCAACGGTAAATTTACGTTTGAAAACCTTTTATTTGTCTTACGGTTCTGAAATAATTTCTGATGCTGGAGAATATTACAACTGATAAACTTGACTAATAGCCAATGGAATATATTTTCTTTACATCTACCATTATTGAAACTGATGATAATCCTCGGTTCTGGCGTCTGTCAGTACACAAGAAACGTTTGAAACTGCGCTGGGTGATCACTGCAAGCCTTATCATAATCATAGAATTTTAATTTGACGCTAAATATTTAATAATTTCGTTTCATTTGAGTTAGCAGTTGATGTATGGAGACTTTTAATACGTTTCAGTTTTGTGTGATAAAATTATGAATTATACCTGAAGGATCTTTTGATAATTATCTAGTATTTAGTAGGCGTTCTTCACTATCTATTAATATAACTGAGAAACCCGTATTGTATACATTAACCCAGTCAGAGAAAACTATGTGACGTGATAAACATAATAAATTTTGAAAAATTGTTAAAGCGTCAGAGAAAATGCCTCGAAGTATATATTGAGAGTTTATATACGTTTTCATTTAAAATTCCTTGAATATCTTAAATCTTGGAATTAATGCTATAAAGTAATTCCAGGGTCTCTAGAATTGTCTCTACTCTCGCCTCCACAATTTACGCTGTATATTAAAAGTTATTAATTAGTGTAATAAAAATAATATTAGAGATTGTTGTTACTATAAAGTAGAATAACGCAGATTTCTCTTTTCCTTCAGTAACGGTACATTTAGTAAGAAGTGAGTCACCTTGCATGTATTGTTTAGTGTGTGTGAGTGTGTCTGTGTGTGTGTGTGTGTGTGCGTGTGACAGCTCACACCTATGCAGGTTTAGCTGGCCTCCTCCGAGGTATATCTCGGTAGAGGTGTCTTGGGTAATTTAATGATAGGGACCCCATCGTGCCGATATATAAGACGTTTCCAGAATTTCTCAAATGAACCAAACAAGACGCGTGTGACAGTCGCCCAAACCTTGTATATTGTATCAATGTAAGGAAACTATGATGTATGTAGGCGCTGTACTCGCTAGAGTTTGTCTCGAGCCCAGAGGCTGATCAAGCTTATCCCGGTTTCGGTGGCGTTAAGCGACAGAGAGTGAAGTCTATCTCCTGGACAGGACGTTAGTCCATCAGCTGTGTATACTAGAGTAACATGAAATGAAATATGCTCAACACAGTCCAGAAATCGAACCCATGACATTATGATCGGGATTCCAACACCCTTACTACTAGATCACACACCTCCACAAAAGAGCCCCAGTGGTGGGGTACAAACCTATTTTCTATCATTAGTTATGGCTTGTGATACTCTAGGATTTTGCAGCGAACATCTCCACAATTTCAGTTATGTTCAAAGACATTCCATCCGTGACCTTCAAAGTTGTTCCGTCTAGCAATTTGAGTAATCGAGTACACCATGGTTTTCTGCATAGTAAATCCAACCAGATTTTATTTTCACCATTCTGTTTAAACATACACGTGTATATATATATATATATATTTTGATATACATAAAATATATATATATATTTTATATGTATACTAATATACATAATATCATATATATATATATAATATACATATATAATATACATATATAATATGCATATATATATATATATATAATATACATATATATATATATATATAATATACATATATAATATACATATATAATATGCATATATATATATATATATACATATATAATATACATATATAATATGCATATATAATATGCATATATATATATATATATATATATATATATATATATATACATATATAATATATATATATATACATATATAATATATATATATATACATATATAATATATATATATATACATATATAATATATATATATATACATATATAATATATATATATATATATATATGTATAAGTCTATATAAAGATAAAAGAAGTATCTAATGTAGATTATGCCAATGTAACCACCTACACCCCTATCCTGCAATTTGTTGCTTTATGCCCTCTATGAGAAATCATTATTTTCAACATAGAATGTGTTGCTATATTTTAGTTTCATTTTTTTTTTTATTCAATTTTTCGTTTCAATTCAAATCTTATTTGCTTTATATATAATACACACACACGCATATATACACACACACATATTAAGGAAAAAATTGAATATATATATATATATATATATATATATATATAAATATATATATATATATAAATGTATACATATACATACATAAATTTATATATATATATATATATAAATTTATACATATACATATATAAATTTATATATATATATATATATTCAGATTTTTTGTTAATAGTCGCGTTTCAATGCTTTTTATTAGTTTGAATTATTTCCGTCCAATTTCCACTCAATGGACATACCGACATATTTAAGTGACTTAGTTATGTAGACGAACAAGTTGCTGTTGCATATTTATATTTTAATGCGAAACCTTAGCAAGACCTTCTCTTCTAATATAATATAAATCAGCCAATTGAATCTAAACAATGTTTGCATATGTCTACTCATTTATTCTTTTATTCCGTCATTTCTTTCCTGCATACACAGATAGTGGATTTGTTTGAGGTGAATAGGTCAAGTTATAGACGAAGACATCGAAATATGCATGTTCATAGTTTTTCTAATCTACTTTTGAATATTGACTTTGAATTCTAATTATTTGTTTGCTGTTACGTTAGTTTTTGCTATTTAGATGAATACTTTCTATTTTAAATTCCTTATACAGATATTTGCATTCTTTATTGTACTTTGTACAATTAAACCTCACTATCTACCTACTTTAGTAGCAAATATTACTGCAGACTAATATCCTTTACAATAATTATTACTGATGGCGGAGAGTATATATATATGTCTGTGTGTGTGTATACATAAATATATGCATAAATATATATATATATATAAATATATATATATATATATATATATATGTATGTGGTGGAGGGGTGAGTGTATAAGATAAAACGAACAATGTTGTGTTCAAATATTTATGGTAGTAAATAACCGAGTATTAACTATATAAATATGTATATACAGACATTTTTTATATGTATTTATAAGAATAATTGTTATATATATTACGTAGGTATGTTTCACTTTGCAATCATGATTTCGATTCTACTGCCAGGCACATTGTGCAAGTCTTCTACAATATAGTTATATACAAGATACTTCTAACGAGCAAGACAAGATAAAATTATATATTATTTTTACATCAATATTAAGAAAAAAATTCATTAATGACAATTCTTTTCAAGGAAGGCAAAGGAGAAAAATCTGAAATCTAAAATCACTCTGAATTAAATAAAAATTCATTGTGGTACATGGTCGGGTATTTTGTAAGATGAGAACACTGGGCAGGTTTCGATCTAAGTACACTGCCTCAACCAAACGAGATTAATAGGAGATTAATAAATTTCGTGACCACATATGCCTTGAATGTGAAGTTGCACGAACGGAAACTGGGAGAAGATTTTCGTATAGACTGTACCCGCAATTCAAAGAGCCAGCATTACCACGCCTTTTGATACAAGGAGTTTCGACAAAGAATGTACAAGGAGTTTCAAAGAGGTAAATCAAATTCATTGTGAAGGGACGTCAAATGATTGTACGATGGGAATACTTATAGCCTCAGATCGATGGCAAAGCCATGTAACGTCTTTATTCGGTAAATATTTCAGTGTTTTTCTGTAACATGTTGCTGCTATTTACAAATAGTCAGTAATATAAAGCAAGACTTGATAATGTCAACTTATGGACTGGACTTGATCTTTGCTCTTTGAAATCTGCTGCTGGTGATTGAACTTTGTGGAGAAAAATATCTCATGTTGATGTAAAGTCGGCATCTGGCGGAGTTTAGCCTCACAAGAAGATAAAGCAAAAGATGTCATATGACTGATCTTTTCGTTTTGTTATAAATAACAACCGAATTCATTTAAATGACGCATTGTGATTTTCAAAGAAGGAATACACATTGCATTGCATAATGTGTGCGTGAGATAAGGAAAACTGGAATACAATTAATCTTAGATTTGCTTAAACAGGGGATGGCAGGAAAATAAACGTACGTCAAGGCTTTCGAGAAAAGATTCACTTTCTAAAATCTCTACGACCAAAACACCGTATCTTTTATCCTGTATCTATTTCGGGATTTTCGTCACGAGAACATGGTTTAAAGCTACAAATTAAAGAACTCAACACTTCTTATAGAACTAATTTAGCTACGTTTTTTAAAGAATGATTACAACTAGTGTATGAATAACGAGTAATATATATATATATATATATATATATATATTTGTGTTTGGAGGTGTGGAGTTGTGTGTGAGAGAGTATGCTGAGTGAATGTGCGTCTAGAGATACCTGCATATATCAATGTATTTGAATGTTCATGTGTACATATGCACATATTTTCTCTCAGATTCTTCACACGTTTGTATTACTGCAGGCATAAACTCTGGAATGTGTATACACACATGAACTTATGCGTGTAATATTGTATCTTTGTCATTCTATGTGTTGATTTGTGTGGTGTAGTATGTCATAGCAGCTGTGTGATGTGCTGTGTTGTGTTCTGCTGTGATGTACTCTGCACATGTTTCATGTCGTGTTGTGTTATTGAATCTGTGTATGTGCGAAATATGATAATGCATCACCATGTATGAGACTGTCTCCATACGAGTGTCTCCAATGAACTATTGCATACACACACGTGTCCGTATGTGCAAACATGTGTACGCATACGTGTGCCAGCGTGTGCGTATGTGTGTATATAGCTATGTGTGAAATTTATGTTTTCAAGATTGTGTGCAATCCACGTTCAGTAGATGTATGTGTAAAGGTGCATGATGGTGTATGCATATGTTTGCATTATTGATGCATATTCGTATTTGAGATTGAAAGAATAACATGAAGTCTTATCTGCAGGAATATCTCGACTTTAATTTTCTATTGTGACCACGACACTATAGCAATAATTACAATGTATGTATGTATGTATGTATGTATGTATGTATGTATGTATGTATGTATGTATGTATGTATGTATGTATGTATGTATGTATGTGTATTTGTCACTGTGTATAATCTTTATTCTTCTATTTCTCTATCGCAATTCATTTTTGTTTCATTTTATGTTTTATTTCCTTTTGTATTTTGATCTGATTAACTATCAAGATTCGTTCATTACTTTCTCTTCATGGTAGCAATATATGGTAATTCCAAGAATGTTAGTAACTGCTACATTTCTCACTGCATGGCACCATCAAGTCTGCTGCTCTTTTAGCTTCATAATAATTGCTCAAATGACAAAAAAATAAAGGATAAACACAACAACGAAAAAAAAACAAAAAAAAAACAAACAAATAAAATCAAACTTAGTGACGGTAAAGAAGAGAAAAAAATTTGAAATATTTTCCAGATTTCAGTAGTTTTAGTTTTCTATTGTAAATTATTTTCCAGCAACAAAAACAACAATAACAACGAACAAAAATAATCATAATAATATTTTTCTTTTTTCATATTAATAACTGCAATGTCAATTCACATTTTTTAACATTCCATTTTTTAATATTATGTTGTCGTTTTGTTGTATTTTTGTTGGTTTCTTTGCTGTTGCTGAAATGTTTTATCACAAAATAAGAATACTATATAGAAACAATATCTGTTATGAATTTACAATTGGTCTGTGTATGGGTGTATGGGAGCCCAGCTAGCAAACAAAGGTTTACAATTGCACAGCTGAAGTGTTAAAGGAGGAAATAAAAGTGTGAAAAAGAAGGAAGAAATATAGAGGGTGATAAATTGTATCAACGAAGAGAAACTAAACGTTAGAGAAAAACATACATACAAGCAGAGATATATAAGCCTGTCAAAAATACTTTATTACACTAACATAGCGACGCACGTAGACATTTAGAACAATCGTATCTGACATTACATTTCACATGCAAACGAGAATGAAGATCAATTTACAGGTAAGCATTTGCCAAACAGACACATCCTGATACATAGTCTCAGACACACAGACATATGTACACATATATACACATATATAGACACATATATATATATATCAGTCAATCTTTTCTCACAACACACACAAACAAACACATACATCTTTACACGCACAGAGATAGTGAACTATATGTGTGTGAGAGAGACAGAGAGAGAGAGAGAGAGAGACAAGGACAGAGAGAGAGAGAGACAAAGACAGAAAGAGAGAGAGAGAGAGAGAGAGAGAAAGAGAGAGAGAGAGAAGGACAGAGAGAGAGAGAGACAGAGTGTGTGTGTGTGCGTAACGGCCGATGGCAACTTGTTTTTCCGTGTTAAAGGGCCTCCACCCTATTTTATAAACTCTTCTACAGTATCTCCGCACATGTGCCCACCATACATATATATAATGTATATATATATATATAAAGGTAGGTTGCTTTGTTATCTATAGACATCTACATTTAAAGAATTACGATCCATAAAAAGACCATATGATGAGGTAACTCATGAAATATTTGACAGTGTGTGGATATACCTCATCTCATTAACTATGAAACCTTCGGATGTATATCAATCAAATACTCGGGTGTCAATATTTTGGACCGGTTCCTTTCTTAGTACCCACAGTTTAGATATTGGGCAAATGTTTTAGTATAGCTTCAGGTCGGAATAAAATATCTTGAATAGAATTGGGTAAAAACCAGTAGGCTGGGTTGTCACAGTATTTCAAGGAGCCCAATTTGCCATTACGCTGAGGAGTCTGTTTAAGATGTATGGGTCTGTGGAATACTCAGTCAAGTAAATGCTAATTTAGCGTGTTAGACGTTCACTTGAGAGAAGAGTTAAATGTCCATTATGGAAACTGACAGAGGATTTATCATTAATTCGAGTAATTTAATAACAATCCCCACTGCCACTATTTTCGATCTAAATGATTTAATAAACGGGCTAAGGTGAGAATTATAAGCACTCAATCAACCTGCTAGGATTATCAGCTACAGCTAACTCGAACTAATCCTAACCATTTATAGAGATGGATTCCTTGAATAATGTAATCCTATACACATTATATCTGAAGAAGAAACGACGAGATAGTCATGGCTGGAATATATTTCGTCTTAAATCTGCTTCATCGGTGCTAATCGTAGGCTAAATCTCATCATCAACAGCAACAGAAAAAACAACAACACCAACAATAAGAGCAACAACGAAAAACTAAATATTGCTCTACGAAACATATTAATACAGACTCATTAAGTCACTAATTACTAGAATATAATTACACT
>OZ024749.1:54902569-54907569 GCA_964016885.1 Eledone cirrhosa | reverse complement strand
TTTTAACTTTGATTTTGAAAGTAGGTTTATAATTATCAATTTTCATTATACTTTTGTAGTTGTCTCGGTGGCCGAGTTGGATGAATAGTAGACGGTGGTGATCCTGGTCGGGAGTAGGGCTCCGAGTAAACCCTTTTAGTTTTATAAAAACTGAAAAAGGTTACATGTACCTCTTGACCAGGATTGAACCCAACGCCAGGATCTCCACCGCTAGGCCACAGAGACAACTATGAAAATCTCATGAAAATTCATACTTATAAACCTACTTTCAAAATTTCAAAACATTGGGCAACCTGGTCAGTCCGCTACTGGGTATATGCGCGTATGTATGTGAAAGAAAAAAAATTAAATATATATAAAATCACCACATATACCTGAGTACATAGAAGCAATCAAACACATATAGTAGAATAGGAAGATTATGCACAGATATCCACAGATATTATATGTATGATATGGCATTTGTGTGTGTATCGGTGTTTGATTGCGAGATTTTTAGTGTACGTCGTTTTCTCTGTGTGTATGCGTATGGATTTTTATATGTTTCTACGGATGTTTGTGCGTGGGTATTTAGGTTTTGATAGAAGCTGAAGAAAATTGTAGATAGTTAGGTTTTATAAATTGCAAAAATGTTTCCTTTGATACACCCAAAAAAGCAATTATCTTAAAATTCTTATAGCAGTTGAACCTTCCTTTTTAAAAAACTTCCATATCATTTTCCTGATACTAGTAACCGCCGTCTAGCATACAATGGCAACAGCAATGAACTATATATATATATATATATATATAGTGTGTGTATGTGTGTATTGTGTGTGGGTGTATGTGTCATTATATGACTACGTATTTGTGTGTGTATAATATATATATATATACTCTACTGCCTTTGCTATTTAAAGGATTAAATGAATACCTGTATATCTTGGGAAGAGATTATTAAACGAAATAGAATCTAAGCGAGTAACTTATATATCCGAATAGATAACCTAGTTATTCGACTATATATTCGAATTTGTATTTTCAAAATTACATTTCAAACATAACATTGGCAATTTAGAAATTGCATTTGTGATTTTATTAATATTTCTGATCTGTTCTTGGGGAGGTGATTGGGAAAGATCAATACTTTTCAAATCCCGATGGGAACAACTCTGTATTACTTTGCATAGTTCTGAAGTCTATAAAATATAGTTAGATTATTTCAAGTTCAGAATTTGATTCTATCTTGTATACGTCTTCCATATTTGAAGGGGATATACTTATGTTTAGAAACCTTTCTCTTTGAGCAGTTGAAAAAGGGGGTGGCTTGACAGTTCGGCAGACATATGTCTCTGTAGTATTTAGTTCAGTAGTGTTTCTCCTGGAAGTTTAAATCTCTCTTCCGAGAATTAATATATTACAAATTAAATAACAAAGTGTGTGTGTGTATGTGCATGTGGGATGTGTGTGTCTAAATTTCTCTGTGTATGTGTGCGAGTTTATGTGCGTGTGCGTGTGTGAAGAGCCGGGACCCCGATGGTTGAGCTCCGGTCGTTTCGACAGCTAGTTCGGATCAAGCTGTCCACCTGGTATCTTACTACACCCTCTTTGTTTATATATATATATAATATGTAGTATGAAGGTGGATGAAACATAGCAAGAAACCAAAGAAAATAGAGAGCGGAAGAGAGAGTTATTGATATCACCGAACTGTTTGAGTTCTCTCCCTTTTCCACCCCCACTCCCTTAGAATTTTTAGACTTTCTCCACTCAGAATATACTTGTACATAGATTATTCTGGAATGGATCGGACCTCTGTGTTAAATTTGTTGACGGCTAAATGACACATTTCACACAAAATCATCTCTGATCAGGCAGATATATGACAATCCAAACGTAACCATCCCATTAAAGATAGACTTATATTGGATTGCATTATTGCGGTGAATTGGCAGTATCGGTAGAGGGTTGGACGCCATGCTTTCTATCATAGTTACGTCCCTTTACAGTCTGAGTTCAAATCCCGTCGAGGTTGACTTTGCCTTTCATCCTTACGGGGTCGATAAAATAAAGTACCAGTAATGTACTGGGTAATTGCTGGCCTTGTGCCTAAAGTAGAAACAATTATTGGTAGACGTCAGTCACCGTGCTTTGCAGCATAGAGTTATGGCCATTTACATTCGGAGTTCAAATCCTGCCGAGGTTAACTTTGCCTTTCATCTTTACAGGGTCATACAATAAAGTACCAGTAATGCACTTGGGGTAATTAATGGCCTTGTGCCAAAATTAGAAACTATTTAGTAAATTCTGTAAATTCGTAGATATCTGGCTGCTATTTCTAGCTGGTCTTTCATATAACTAAGAACACCAGCTTTCTATAGACGTCAGTGACATACCTAGAGCATCGTCGTTCACCTTTTCAAATTATATTCATTTCTATCGATCACTTTATCACATTTTCAAATCTAAAGTATAGATTTCCTTCTATCGAACTATGTAATAAATCCATATAATTGTTTCTACGTTAGGCACAAGGCCAGCAAATTACCCAGTGTATTACTGGTACTTTATTTTATCGACCCCGCAAGGATGAAAGGCAAAGTTAACCTCGGCGGGATTTGAACTCAGAATGGCAAGGGCCGTAACTCTATGCGCCAAAGCATGGCGTCCGACACTCTACCAATACTGCCTAATGAAATGAAATGAGGTAGCTAGACCAGCATATATATATATACATATATTTATATAATCATGTATATATGTATTTATTTATATATATATATATATATATAAGCATGTAAGTATATGTGTGTGTATAAATATATGCATATATGCACGCATGAGTGTGTCATTTAAGTGTGTGCGTGTGTGAGTGTCAGTGCGTGTGAGTGTCAGTGCGTGTGTGTGAGTGTGTGCGTGAGTACGGGAGTGCGTGAGTGCGTGTGTGCATACAGTTGTCCCCCGGTATTCGCGTGGATTACGTTCCTAGAGCACCCCAGAAGAGTGAAAAACCGCGAATACTGGACGTTGTCCATAAAATGACTATAAACTTCAAAATATAACGTAAAAAAGAGGGAACGTCTTATGCGAAGGGGCTCCAATAGGCTGGCAAATACACTTTCTCTCACAGTATGTTTCTGTTGCCCCCTTCTGTATATATATATATTTCTGTTTTCTCCTTTCTTCCCTTTCTCTCCTATTTTCCTGCTCCCCTTCCTCCGTTTTCGCAATAACTTACCCAGTTATTGAACACTCTGGGGGTAGATATATTGTCTTTAAAGCGTTGAAATATCCGAGACCCCAGTAGACAACTGATGAGGAACTCCCCCCCCCCACCCCACACACACACACCGTTCTTATATATATATATATATATATATATATATTGTACACAAACACGCACATTATATATGTATGTATGTAGGTAGGTATGTATAAAACATATATATATAGATAGAAAAACACATACACACACATACACACACATATTGGCACTCATCTCACATTCTTCTACTCCTACATGGATGTACACAGTGATTGAGTTATATTACTTTCAAGATATTTACTTTCAATTGAGAAAGTCTTTATTTTTTTCCATATTTATTCTCAACTATTCACGGTTGGTATACCCCCCCCCCCACCTCCACACTTATTGATCTCCTGCTGCTCCTAGCCCTGGGCCAGTCAAAAAAACGTAATCTTCTCACTCACACTGTCTCAATAGGCCTCTCTTGTCAATACACATACTTTTACTTACATGTATGAAAAAACAGACAATACTCATGTCTACCTAAACATACATATAATTGTAAGTAGATATAAATATATATATATATACACATATACGTGTGTGTGTGTATATATATATGTATAGAAATGAGTGTGTGTGCTTGTATATACATATATGTATTAATACGTTTAAATATATATGTATGAGTGTGTGCGTGCTTGTATATACATATATGTATTAATACGTTTAAATATATATGTATGAGTGTGTGTGTGCTTGTATATACATATATGTATTAATACGTTTAAATATATATATATGAGTGTGTTTGTGCTTGTATATACATATATGTATTAATACGTTTAAATATACATATATATGAGAGAGTACGAAAGGCATGTTTCCTTTCTATTTACATATGTACATATACGTATGTATACTTGTGTGTGCGTTTATACGTGAATGTGTGTATTTGTGTATGCAGTTATGTATGTGTTTATGTGTGAGTGTATACTTATATATCATGTGTACAATATAAGCCCAAGCATGACCGTACCTTTACGGGGTTCGCTTCTCAATAAAACTCTTCAGTCCCCGTGTGCTGTTCCCTAGACAGCTGTCTTCTCATGAAACTAAACACAAAAACACACTTCAAAATAGTTTAGTTGAAAATAGGTACCAGTCATGCCCTGGGACAGATTTAAATAACTTTGTCTTCCTCTCAATATTCCTCGCCTGGTA
This sequence comes from Eledone cirrhosa, assembly GCA_964016885.1. Taxonomy (NCBI): domain Eukaryota; kingdom Metazoa; phylum Mollusca; class Cephalopoda; order Octopoda; family Eledonidae; genus Eledone; species Eledone cirrhosa. Next base: position 54,903,119 of record OZ024749.1, on the reverse strand, counting down.
CCATAATTATAAAGTTATCTTGGTGGTAATGATTGCTTTCGTTTGTATTAAATCGACGGAAGTCATATTTCCATTTTCATTATTCATGGCCCTTTTTTTCATCTTTGGGCGAATTTTCGTTGCTTTATAGTAATATATGTTGGTTTTATATTTTCAACTATGTTACGATATGGTCTGTAACTCCTGAAGGATTCGTAGAATCACTGTAGTAGCATAAAGCGTTTCTTGGGAAATTTGAGGTCTGGCAGACCACATCTCCTCTTCAATTCTGAACACAGCTGTTTTTTGTTTTTTTCCAGAGAAGGATAGAAAGTGAGAGATGGGATGAAGTGAGAGACGGGATGAAGTGAGAAAGAGATATAGAGGAAGAATCGACCCCAGTACTAAACTGGAACATTTTTTATCGACATCGAAAGGATGAAAGACAAAGTTGACCTAGGCGAGATTTGAACTCAGAGTACAGAGAGCTGGAAAGAATACAGCAAAGCATATTTTCTGACGTTCTAGCGACTCTGACAATTTGCTGCATTTATTTTCAATTATACCAATC